>WNGS01090228.1:0-10125 GCA_020271785.1 Procambarus virginalis
TTGACACAGTATGTCATAGGAGACTAGGGAATAAGCTGGAGATGCAGGAAGCAGTAAAAGGGAAGGTACTCCACGGGATAAGGAGTACCTACAAGCAACAGAAGAAATAGAGTCACTGTGAGGGGAAGGGGAGAGTCTTAAGTAGCGAGACGTCACCAGTGGAATTCACATGGTTAGTCCTGGACCATCGTGTTTCTGATATATGTAAATATTCCCAGAGGGAACAGACTCGTTCCTCTCAATGTCGCTGATGATCCAGAAATTATGAGGAGGATTAAGACCAACGGAAGATAGCAAGATGACAAGGACAAGATGACCTATGGCAGAAAGATCTAGGAGTTGATATCACGCCAAACCTGTCTCCTGAAGCCCAAATCAAAAGAATGTCATCATGGATGTATGTGAGGCTGGCTAACATCAGAACTTCCTTTAGGGACTTGTGTAAGGAAACATTTAGAACATTGTATACCACATATATAAGACCAGTCCTGGAGTATGCGGCCCCAGCATGGAGCCCGTACCTTGTCAAGCATAAGACGAAACTGGAGAAGGTTCAGAAGTATGCCACTAGACTAGTCCCAGAACTAAGAGGTATGAGTTACGAGGAAATTCTGCGAGAATTGCACCTCACGTCGCTGAAAGACTGAAGAGTTCTGGGAGACATGATCACCGTGTGCAAAATTCTCAGGGGAATTGAGAGAGTAGACAAGAACAGATTATTTAGCACAGATGGTACTCGCAATTTGGGACACAGGTATAAACTTGGTACCTAAATGAGCCACAGAGACATTAGAACTTTTTCAGTGTCAGTAGTTAATGATTGCATTAGGTAGTGATATAGTGGAGGTAGAGATCATACGCAGTTTCACATGTAGATTTGATAAGAGCCCAGTAGGCTCAGGAATCTGTACACCAGTAGATTGACAGTTGAGAGGCGGGACCAAAAAACCGAAGCTCAAACCCCCGCGCACAGGAAATACAGGTAAAAAAAAAGGGATATGAAGAAAGAAGAGGTGTACCCGGGCAACTTGGATTCGAGAGTGCTCCTGCCCATTAAAGACTGGGGATGAAGGAAGCCGTCAACACTTGCCTCTAGTTTCCTTCACTATCTCTGTCCTTTAAGAAGCGTTTCCTTAATTTCTGGTCTGTGTGTCTGTCCGAAGAGACCAGAAGCTCAGGGATAGCCTCACACAACTTCCACACATGAAATACGTTGGTGTAAGCGACTGGCACAGGCTAGTCGGGGGGGGGGCCTCCCAATTGCCATACTTTGAGAAATATCGACATCTATTTGACTATTTAAGTTTTAACACTTACCCAAGATCATTTACGTCTTACATTTTGTTAATGAGCTGTATAAATATTTTATTATCGGCTAAGTTTAATTAGGTATGATTTATCACGATTTTTGTCCAGTGGAGTTTCCTGCGTGGACTCTTAAGCCTCAGGCTAGCACGCTAACGGATATTAAGAATTGTTTCTGAAAACTAGAATAAATGACACAGATATGTGTGCAATTAATTACTTGTATCATTATAATTTAAACTATATTTTACATCGCCAGAGGTTTAATACGAAGGTTATCCGGCCTTAGAGGCTTCAATATGACGGTTATCCGGCCCATAGAGGCTTCGATATGACGGTTATCCGGTCGAGTCCAGTTTTCAAAATTCTCAAAACTATATAAAAAAAACATACAATGAAGCCTTTCCATCAATTTCGTTCAGTTGTCCATCAAATGGAAGCATGCGATTGAAAAAAAAATGAGACACAAAAATAATGTTAAAAAGCATATAGATCTCCCAGGCTTTGTTAATGTTTCCCATCCGTCAAATGTAGCCAGAACAGCAGGGAAGAAAATGTGTGTCCATTTGCTCCCAGGAAAATTGTACCTGGGAAAAAGATAGAAAACATTTCCCTGTATTTCGCGTTCCAGGAAAAATACACTCTCCTGGGGTTGAGGTAAGTACGTCTGGTAAGGGAAATAGGGAAGGCCTCTTTGGGTAAGGTAAGGCGGCTTCGTTAAAGAAAATGAATCCTTTAAAATGTATATATTGCAAGTGTTGAAAAATATTACATAGGACTGCGTATATGCAGTATACAGAACTGCATATACGCTGTACACAGGACTGCGTATATGCTGTATACAGGACTGCATATATGCTGTACACAGGACTGCATATATGCTGTATACAGGACTGCATATATGCTGTATACAGGACTGCGTATATGCTGTACACAGGACTGCATATATGCTGTATACAGGACTGCGTATATGCTGTACACAGAACTGCGTATAGGCTGTACACAGAACTGCGTATACGCTGTACACAGGACTGCGTATATGCTGTATACAGGACTGCGTATATGCTGTATACAGAACTGCGTATATGCTGTACACAGGACTGCGTATATGCTGTATACAGAACTGCGTATATGCTGTATACAGGACTGCATATATACTGTATACAGGTCTGATATATGCTGTACACAGAACTGCGTATACGCTGTACACAGGACTGCTTATATGCTGTATACAGGACTGCATATATGCTGTATGCAGGACTGCGTATATGTTGTATACAGGACTGCTTATATGCTGGATACAGGACTGCGTATATGCTGTATACAGGACTGCATATATGCTGTATACAGGACTGCATATATGCTGTATACAGGACTGCGTATATGCTGTATACAGGACTGCGTATATGCTGTATACAGGACTGCATATATGCTGTATACAGGACTGCATATATGCTGTATACAGGACTGCATATATGCTGTATACAGGACTGCATATATGCTGTATACAGGACTGCATATATGCTGTATACAGGACTGCGTATATGCTGTATACAGGACTGCGTATATGCTGTATACAGGACTGCATATATGCTGTATACAGGACTGCGTATATGCTGTATACAGGACTGCATATATGCTGTATACAGGACTGCGTATATGCTGTATACAGGACTGCGTATATGCTGTATACAGGACTGCATATATGCTGTATACAGGACTGCATATATGCTGTATACAGGACTGCATATATGCTGTATACAGGACTGCATATATGCTGTATACAGGACTGCATATATGCTGTATACAGGACTGCGTATATGCTGGATACAGGACTGCGTATATGCTGTATACAGGACTGCGTATATGCTGTATACAGGACTGCGTATATGCTGTATACAGGACTGCATATATACTGTATACAGGACTGCGTATATGCTGTATACAGGACTGCGTATATGCTGTATACAGGACTGCATATATGCTGTATACAGGACTGCATATATGCTGTATACAGGACTGCGTATATGCTGTACGCAGGACTGCGTAATCGTTGTACCAATTTTCCAAGTCGAAAATTTAATTCCCTTGTGAGGGAGAGATAAGTATCAAGTGCAGTAATGAAAATATTGAACTGGGAAATCCTTTTATTCATGCAATTCTTTTATAGGTAAATGGACTCAGTCATATGTCAGAGCGATGGACGGTTTCATTTTTAGCGCATCTGTTAATGAAATGAAGAGAGGAAAATTCATTCCTCTTTTTTTTTTTCCACCGTCCCCCAAAACACCCACAGTCAACTACACCTCTTCCAAACCGTCAACACCCGTCCATTCCGTCAACAATACCCTCACACCGTCAACACCCTTGATTGATTGATAAAGATTTAGCCACCCAAGAGTGGCACGGGCATGAATAGCCCGTAAGTCAACACCCTTTTCCTCGTGTGTTCATATAGTGGTTTGGGTTTTCAGTTGTTAGGGGTGAGGTGGCTATTAGAGTGATGGATGTGGGGTTGTGGGATTACGGGCTAGTCATGCCCGTGCCACCTCTTGGGTGGCTTAATCTTTATCAATCGGTTGTGGGGGTTGGTGGGTGTAATGGGAGTGGATAAGCGTGGGTGTGGGAAGAGGCTGTGGGAGGTTACTATGCCATGAAACCTCCCAAAATAGAACAACAAATCCTCCAGTGCAAAAAACAAAAACAAAATACTTTTCTTTTTAACAATAACACAACCCTTTATTATTACATTAAATAATAATAATATTATTCACACTAATATCTCGCTTCATTCTGTCCCAGGCGCACACATTCCACCTATTTAGAATGCATAACTATTTTTCCTATAATTAACCTCTGCATAGCCACATGGAGCTGTGTGGAGATAAGATACATCATACTGGCTGTGTGCTTCCCTCGGTGCAAATGGTGGTGTGTTTATAACCATTGCAATGAAATGTTTGTACACAAAAATATACGGTTCAGATAATCGGATCCTTTAGCCGGGAGCTAAAATGGTATTTTCATATCGAAAGGAAATACGGAAATAGAACTATTAAAAGTTCTATTTGCCAGAGGCGAGGCAGGCCATGGGTCGAGGCATATTAAGAGTGCAACATTTTGGCGAATATTAACACAGGAACCACATAAACACCCTTCGTGAGCTGCCAGAATAAGAGGAAGACCTCACAACACAAATATGTATGTTCTCAAGATGAGCCAACAGTGTGATTGGGCTATGAGGCGAAAGGTACAATGTTTTTACCTTCATTCTGATTAAACGAAAATTACTAGCGATCTCTAATGATACTTAGGTGAACTAGAACCAAATCCTAAACAAAGTTCGCATGAAACCTTTCCTAATTCATACTGAGGAGAATTCCGAAAGGTTTCCTGAGAACATTCTTGACAAAGTCACGTCTTTCACAAGCCAGAATAGCAGACATAATACTAACTCATTAACTCCACACCTTATTCACAAACCAGTAACACGGCTACTAATGAAAAGTGGTCAAACCACTATACTTTACATCCCACTCAATCTCCATCCAACACTTCCTGTAATTCTAATCCACAATCCCTCTCTTCTCACCTTCCTCTTTGGTCATCAGACAGGTGGAAATACATGACGCTTGCCCAAAACGCTATGAGTGTTAGTGTCTTTAAATATTGTACATACTAGCTCTATATATAAATCCAACATAGTGTTTGTAAATCATCTATGTACTTTTCCCGAATAAAAATTTGAATTTGACTGGGTGTAGAAGCCTAGTGTGCAACAAAGTGACAGCTGAAGACCGCGCGATCTAGACATCAAAGCCAGACACCATTTCACTCGCTCCACCTCACATACCCTCTACACATTTTTTGTTAAACACAGCGTCACATCCGATATGAATTCAATATAGCGGACGCAAAGGCTTCACTTTTGTCAATAACTTTCATTTGCTCGTTCGATTTTGTCCTGTGTTGGTCAGTTTTATTCTCTGACAAATGTATGTAAAGTTCAGCTGTGGATCATGAGAACCTTATTGAATGTTGCAGATGGACTTAAGATACCACTAGAGGCTTTTATTGCACCGGTGGACTTGATACCACATAAGCAACACAAGTACATAGGAAATGGGGAATGGAGAATGCCTATTGGCTCATACGAGCCAGTTCCCATGTATATGGTTAAGGAAGCAATTATGCATTTGGTTTCAATAATATTAATCATTGTAGCCAATGTAACAGTAGTTGTATTATCAAATACTAATTGTAGTACCAGTAGTAGTAATGTAAGCAATATCAGTAAGAACAGGAGGAGGAGGAATATGGATAATAGAACACAAAAGGATGAAAGTAACACGATTATTGTAGCAACATGTAGTTGGCAACATCATGTACCGCCACTGTTGCCAGATCCCGTATGCCTGTAAACCTTTGAACTTTCCGATGATATTCGCCCAGTAGTCAATAATAGAATGAGTTTTGCTCATTCAGGCTGATAATATAAATGTTTTAGTGAGTACTAGAGTTTAGATATTAATACTAGCTATGGTTATTCAAATGAGTTTTTGGAACATGCAAAGGCGTTGCTCTATGATATTCCGATTTTTTTTGCTACAAAAATACAATTTATATTTTTGAGAAAGGCGTAAATATACAAACGCACTGTTACAAAAAAATATTAAAACCTGTCCTCGGGATCATCAGACGGATGTGACAAATTGTATACGCTAGGCTCTCCAACATGACTGATTTTAACAATTCCAAACACCTACTCATTCAGCACACTGTATACCACATATGTCAGACCGGTTATGAAATATGCAGTGCCAGCATGGCGTTCTTAAATTTTCAAGTTCAAAAAAGGGTATCATGAGTTAAATATGCTAGTAAGCGCATACCCACCAAACTCAATTAAATTTATAGTATATAATAAGTTACATGTTATATAATGAAGCCTCTATATAGTTGCATATAATTCCCGCTGTCGGAGACAGGAAACCTGTACTTAGAACAATTACTGAGCTACCCCAGGTGCAACCCACAATAGCAGCCTTACTCCCGAGTCTCTATCTACTGCTAGGTGAACAGCCGCATGAGGTGAAAGGAAATTTTCCTTAATTTCTGTCCCTTCTGGGAATCGAGTCTGGCTCCTGTGAGCTAACATTCCTTCTTCAATTCAAGTTTCATTCATCAGCCACTAAGCAAATAAAAATAAAATGCTATATATATATATATATATATATATATATATATATATATATATATATATATATATATATATATATATATATATATATATATATATGTCGTACCTAGTAGCCAGAACGCACTTCTCAGCTTACTATGCAAGGCCCGATTTGCCTAATAAGCCAAGTTTTCATGAATAAATTATTTTTCGACTACCTAACCTACCTAACTTTTTCGGCTACCTAACCTAATCTAACCTATAAAGATAGGTTAGGTTAGGTTAGGTAGGGTTGGTTAGGTTTGGTCATATATCTACGTTAATTTTAACTCCAATAAAAAAAATTGACCTCATATATAATGAAATGGGTAGGTTTATCATTTCATAAGAAAAAAATTAGAGAAAATATATTAATTCAGGAAAACTTGGCTTATTAGGCAAATCGGGCCTTGCGGGCCTTGCTATATATATATATATAGCCATATATATATATATATATATATATGGCTATATATATATATATATATATATATATATATATATATATATATATATATATATATATATATAATCATAAACAATAAATATATTACCGAATAATCTGAGTGATAAACATTAACATTTCTCTTCTTTGCACATGCACTTTCATAGATGCTACCCCTTTCCCACTTGACTACTTCATCTCGTTGCCACCGTTGTGCCTCCGTTCCTTAGTTACCCATCTCTTGTGTTTATGTGTTTGCACAGTTCCTCAATTTCCATAATTTCTCTAATTCCTCTCTATTAACCTTGTTTTTAAGTATATGATTTTCTACTCTGTTAATTTTCTCAGTTATTATAGCTGCTCTGTTCTGCAAGGTTCTTATCCTGTCATACATAACACTAAATATTTACATAAAAATATAGTTTTGTAAAATAAATAACCCAACACACAGGAAATGTAGGTGATGATAATTCTAGTCTCAATACTTTCGTCTTGGACTCTATAAGAGTCACAACAAGAGCAGCTCTTGTCGAGAAACCTCCAATAACGACTCCTACTCTTAACACGACCGGTGTACTCTCGATCAACTGAGCGAATCCGATATCCAATCACAAGGGCGAAGCTTGAGAATCCGACTCTCAGACACGAACGATAACACCGACAAAACCGACTCTCAGACACGAACGATAACACCGACAAAACCGACTCTCAGACACGAACGATAACACCGACAAAGCCGACTCTCAGACACGAACGATAACACCGACAAAACCGACTCTCAGACACGAACGATGACACCGACAAAGCCGACTCTCAGACACGAACGATAACACCGACAAAGCCGACTCTCAGACACGAACCATAACACGACAAAGCCGACTCTCAGGCATGTATATATACACAAACGACTCTCAGCGTCTGTATATACACAATCAACTATTATTCCATTTTCGGCTGTCCGTGAAGCGGAATCATTAACTTGCCTACCCACGTTCGGGAGATTAAACTCAACGCTATTTTTCACGGGAGTAATTTATTCTCATCAGTGGGCTGTGGCCGGGTTTGGAAATTAAAATGCCAACTTGTAATATAATAGAGTTGGATCAGCCATCAGGCGGTCGGTTATACTGTTCTGTGTTGATATGTTTGGCTAATAAAATAATAAACACACAGAAATCACATTAACGTGATATATTAAAGCACAAATCCACAGGAGCCTTGATGAGGGTTCAAATCTACGCGCTGAGTATTACCAGAGACGCACCCTAGTCAACTGCACCACGACATGGTAAAAAATTGCAACCTGGAGTGTTATTGCACCCATGAGGTCCCGAGGTTTCCACTGAAGCCTAACTGAGTTTTTACACAATTTCCCTCATGCACTCAGGCTCTGTCAACCGGTAGTACCACCTCTAACGCTCCTACTTCAAACAGAGAAATCACATTAACTGGATTATATCACGTTAATACTACCAGAACCATACAGCGCAGCTCACCGAGTAAACACACACGCTCCTGGCGAGTGCACCGACAAGGACACTCAGAGTAGTTAGATTAAAAGGCAACAAGAATACAAGGCCAGTAAGCGGGACACAAGAGCTAGACCAAACTCTCGCGTAAACACTAATAAGTTAGTCCTCAGCACGACGCGCCACTGATGACTCAACATCGCTCACGAGGCTTCATCTAGGTATTAAGTTAATTATGTAATTATTAACAGCGTATAGACTATTACGAAGCTTACTGGAAGTCTCATACAAGGCAACAACTGCCCATCATTACGTTGGCACGCGCCATTGACACCTCAAGTTCATGTTTATTGAGACAAGATAAAAAAATATATCTCACAGGGATTGAGTAGCTTAGGCTAGTGTTTATCCAGAGCTGAACTTCCAATATGTGTTTATAAATAATAATGTTGACCTCAGATTTGATGTTTTATCCGTTTTAAGTGTTGGAGTTCAACCGTTCGATGTTTAGGGATAACTTCACTGTACCTTGAACCTGCCTATTCCTCTCCACTTATCACAACGTCACAAAAATGATGTACTAAATTTCCCAAACATAAAAAGGACCCAAAAATAGAAAACGGGACATCAGGTCATGTTGCGAACTGCTATGCTAAATATCACACTAGTTTTTGACCGTAGTGCTTTCATACGTCAAAATACGATGTATTATGGGTATGTCTTACCGTGTAGGTTTGCCTCTTGAGGTAAGCTGCGTCCTCGTCTATAACTGGATCCCCGGGAAGCGACAAGTCAACTGCTTAGTTCAACGACATTAACTACACTGATCTCCGGGTCGTTTAGACGGTACCACACATCAGGGAGTCGATTTAATAAGTAAAACGAGACCCCGAGTTAAAAACAGCTCAGAGCTGTTCACTCTCGCGTTGTTTATACGCTAATTGCGGCCTCTTCAAGTAGGCTGTAAGGTCGTTAATATATTTCGATACTTTGTATATCTTTATTTAAAATCATATTGTTTCAGCGTTTTAATTTATATTTATTATTACCAATCTTTGAATTTTAATTATTGTTATTCTTAGCTAATATTTTGTATGTAATTTTGTTCGTATATTTAATTGAAGAACTATATTCTCTAGAACGTTTGTATGTTTGCAACTTAAATAAACAATATGTATGCATATCTTATCACGTTGAAGCAACAAATGAATCCGAGTAGCTAGTTGCTTCTTTAAGCGCTTCAGCGTGATGATCCAGAGACCGCCCGCTGCGTCCTCGGTTCCTGGTCCCGGGTTCTGAGCCACAGAGGAGATGGTGGCCCTCTGGTGTGAAGTATGTGACATAAATATAATATAATAATAATTCACTGTGTCGGGGGGGTGAGGCAATCCCCAGAACACAGCCCCACAACAAGCTGACTCCTGAGTACCTATTTACTGCTAGGTGAACAGAGGTATTAGGTGATAGAAAAGGTGCCCAACCATTTCTGCCCGCCAGAATTCTCGATTGTGAGTCGAGAACGAAGCCAACTGTTCTACCGAGACCCTATGCTACAGCTGTATTCTTGGCACTGCTTGACGTCACTCATCGAGGTGCCAGCGAGTATTATGATGCCATGCGCCTTATATAATGTAAAAATAGCTTAAAGGTCAGAGGTCAGGGAGAGAGTAAGGAGGTCAGGAGGAGAG
>WNGS01090229.1:0-7500 GCA_020271785.1 Procambarus virginalis
TACTTCCCCCCCGCTTTATGCATTTTATCTTACTCATGCCCTCTTGCGGTTCTGACCCCATTATTCGTTCTCCTGTTTTGTCAATGTTTATTTCAGTTTACTTATGCCCTTATTCTGTTTGTTACACATTCTGCCGTTAGTTTTTTTACGTTTATTCGTTTGTCTTTACTACATTTCAGGCGCCCTGCTTATGACTTATTAATTTTAATTTTATTTTCTTATTTATTTATCTCAATTTCTTTATTTTTACTTGCCTACTTATTCTGTGTTACTGCCTCCCCCCTTTTTTCGCTGTCTCTGCCTTTCATTCTCTTATAGGGTACTTATGTCCTGGCTTTATATTTAGTTTATTACTTTATTTATAATTCTATTCTTTATTTAATTATGTTTATTTGTTTTTAAAGTTTATTAATTAATTAATGTTTTCTATAAATTTATTTTAGTTTCCAGAGTTTATTTACTATTTATTTTACGCATTATTTATTTTATTTTCTTATTTCTCGTTCCATGTTAATGCCGACACTTTTCGCTTTCTCCGCCTATTCATTATTTTGTCAAGTTTACTTATGTCCTTTTTCTGTTTACTGTTACTCTTCATTATTAATTACTTTATTTATTTTCCTTATGCCTTTATTTCTGCTCGTCCGCTACCCACTTTTGCTTTTTATTTATTCCTTCTGTTGTACATTTATTATTCTACTTACTTTTTATGCCCTTATCCTTATTTTTTATTAGTTTTTCTTACGTACTGGTTTTTAATTTTAATTCTATGTTTATGCAGGCGAAGAGTCACAATAACGTGGCTGAAGTATGTTGGCCAGACCACACACTAGAAGTTGAAGGACGACGACGTTTCGGTCCGTCCTGGACCGAAACGTTTATCTTTTTATTATAACGTTTATCTATGTTTTTTAATTAATTTCTATCTACGGTCTTTAATTAATTTCGTTTAATTATGTTTGTCTAATTTAAAGTTTATACTAGTTAAGGTTTAGTTAAATTTATTTAGTTTCCCGAGTTTATTTTCTTTATTTATGTGTCACATTATGTTTATTTATTTTATTATTTATTTATTTATTTATTCATATACAAGAAGGTACATTGGGAATGTTAGAATATATAATAGGTAATTACAATCTTGTAAAGCCACTAGTACGCGCAGCGTTTCGGGCAGGTCCTTAATCTAAGAAAATTTTTAGTAGGTAAATACTAGCAAAAATTATAAAAAGGAAATATAACAGTTACATGGCAAGAAAAGAAAAAGAAAAAAAAAAGATGAGAGAAAATTGTAGGTACAGTATAATAAAGCACTTAGGTAGCTAAGATTGATTGCAATGAAAGCTTGAATGGTAGTTGACAAAATTTGGTAGGCACAATACAGCAAATGGCTAGCACATAAAGGAAGACAGCAATGAACACAATGATAAGGTTGTTTGGGTTAAGTACATAAGAATTAGGAGATTGGGTAACACTAGATACAGAGCAAGAAATAAAGCTCAGTGTAGGAAACTAAGAAGATGAAATTAAGTACTTTTTGGTTTTGTTTTTAAATAAGGCAAAGTTTTACAGTTTTTCAATTCACTAGGGAGTGAGTTCCATAGACTAGGTCCCTTAATTTGCATAGAGTGTTTACACAGATTAAGTTTGACCCTGGGGATATCAAAGAGATATTTATTTCTGGTGTGGTGATAATGGGTCCTATTACATCTGTCCAGAGAGAGTTTCAGAGCATGGTTTGCATTTAAGAACAGGGTTTTGTAGATGTAGTTGACACAAGAGAATGTGTGGAGGGAGTTAATATTTAGCAAGTTTAGGGATTTAAACAAGGGAGCTGAGTGTTGTCTGAAAGCAGAGTTAGTTATTATTCTGATAGCAGATTTTTGCTGGGTGATGATGGGCTTAAGGTGGTTTGCAGTGGTAGACCCCCATGCACAGATACCATAATTAAGATAGGGGTAGATTAGAGCATAATAGAGAGAGAGGAGAGCAGAGTTAGGAACATAATATCTGATTTTGGAGAGTATACCAACTGTCTTAGAGACTTTCTTAGTTATGTGTTGAATGTGGGTGCTGAAGTTGAGTCTCTTGTCTAGGAATAGGCCAAGAAACTTGCCATCATTTTTATTACTGATGTTAATGTTGTCTATCTGTAGCTGAATTGCATTTGATGATTTGCTTCCAAATAAGATGTAGTAAGTCTTTTCGATGTTTAATGTTAGTTTTTGTTAGTTGACATCCATAAGTGGACTTTTTTAATTCATTATTCACAACATTATTTAGTGTATGTGGGTTGAGGTCTGAATAGATAAGAGTAGTATCGTCAGCAAACAATATAGGTTTGAGAATATTAGAGACATTAGGCAGATCGTTTATATATATAAGAAATAGAAGAGGTCCTAAGATGCTGCCCTGTGGCACTCCAACGGTAATTGGTAGGGTGGAAGAAGTTGTTTCATTGATAGTTACATATTGGTGTCTGTCACTAGATAGGATCGGATGTAGTCAAGGGCAAGGCCTCGGATTCCATAATGCTGGAGTTTAAGTAAGAGGTAGTTGTGATTAACAGTATCAAAGGCTTTTCTTAGGTCAATGAAGAGTCCAATCGGAAACTCATTTTTGTCAAGTGCTGAGTAGATTACGTCAAGGAGACTAATGATTGCATCGTTGGTGCTCTTTTGGGACCTGAAGCCAAACTGGCAGGGCTGAGTATGTCGAATTTTACGAGGTAGGAATAGAGCTGTTTGTAAATAATTTTTTCAAATATTTTTGATAGAATGGGTAGATTTGATATTGGTCTATAATTGTTTATGTCCGCCGGATTGCCTCCTTTATGGACTGGCGTTACTCTTGCTTTTTTGAGGATATCAGGGAAGGTGTGACACTCTATAGATTTGTTGAACAGTGGGGCTATGGGTTTATTTTGGGCTATTTTGGGGGCTATTTTGTTTATTTACTTATTTCCGGTTCTGCGTTAATGCCTCATTTTTTGGTTTCCCCGGCTATTCAGTAATTTTGTTAAGTTTACTTATGTCCTTATTCCGTTTTGCTGTCACCTCGCTAATTTTTACTTTATTTTTTTTTTGCCTTTCTTTCGGCTCGTCCGCTCTCCACTTATGCGTTCATTTATTTTCATTCCGTTTTACATTCTTATTCTCTTACTTCTTATGCCCTTATCCTTTTTATTATTAGTTTACTTTGTCCTGGCTTTTAATTTAGTTTAGTTACTATATTTATTTTAGTTCTTTATTAATTTTGTCTAATTTTATGTTTATTTTGAAGTTTTTAACTAATTAAGGTTTATTTATAAGTTTATTTTAGTTTCCCGAGTTTATTTACTGTATTTTATTTACACATTATTTATTTTATTTCTTATTTCTGGTTCTGTGTTTGCCTACAATTTTCGTTTTCCCCGTCTATTCTTACTTTCGTTAAGTTTACTTTGTCCTTATTCCATTTTACTGTTACACTTCGTTATTCATTTCCTTTATTTAATTTACTTTTGCCTTTATTTCTGCTCGTTCGCTACCCTCTTCTGCGTTTATTTATTTATCATTCCGTTTTATACATTATTTATTCTATTTACTTCTTATGCCCTTATCCTTATTTATTATTAGTTTTCTTATGTCCGGGCTTTTAACTTTAGTTTATTTACTACATTTATTTTAGTTCTTTACTTAATTAATGTCTATTTTTGTTTTGTTTTTTGAAGTTTTAACTAATTAAGGTTTATTTATAAATTTATTTTAATTTCCCGAGTTTATTTACTTTATTTTATTTACACTTTATTTTATTTTACTTATTTCTGGTTCGCTTTTCCCGTCTACTCTTAATTTTGTTAAGTTTCTATGTCCTTACCCCGTTTTACTGTTACACTTCGTTACTTATTTACTTTATTTAATTTCCTTTTGCCTATACTTCTGCTCGCTACACACTTATGCGTTTATTTATCATTCCGTTCATACGTTTTAATCTACTTACTTCTTATGCCCTCATCCATTTTAATTTTAGTTTCTTATGTCCTGGCTTTTAATTTTAGTTTTACTTTCTTATATTTTAGTTCTTTATTAATTATTGTCTGATTATGTTTGTTTATTTTAAAAGTTCATTAACTAATTAAGGTTTATTTATAAATTTATTTTAGTTTCCCGAGTTTATTTACTTTATTTATTTACATTTATTTATTTTACTTATCTCTGGTTCTGTGTTATTGCCTACTTTTTCGCTCTGTCTATTCAATAATCTTGTTAAGTTTACTTATGTCCTTATTTCGTTTTACTGTTACACTTCGTTATTTATTTTTTTTTTTCTGCCATGCTTTGCTTACACGGCTATATTATTACCTTGTTTGCATGCCTAGCCTTGTTTCCTTTCCTGTCCTGCTCTGGCTGCCCACTTAATTTTCCCCTATCCGCAGTACGGAGATGCCGGCCCACCCACCCCACGGTGAAGAAGAGGACAAGGGCGGCGTCAACAAGAGGGCAGCGACGAAGGGGTGCTAGGACGCAACCGCCTAGGGCAAGGGTGAAACCCGCCCGCATCGCCTCCTCCACGGACGCCTCTTCGGGAGGCTCTGACTCGGACGCCGACCACATCCACGATGCACGCCCAAACGGAATGGCCACGGGGGACGCGGCCGACCACCCCTCACAACTTTCGGCCGCCGACTGGGCAACGCTGCGGACGCTCATTGCTCAGGCTCGGAGGCCCCCCCCCCTCCGAATCGAGACGACAGAAGATTTCGAACCCTGGCGGAGCGGACAACACGGACGCCCTCACGAACCGGCCTACTCGCACAGCCTCCCCCCCCCTGCGCGCCGCCCACGGTCAAGGGCGAGGAGCCACACGACAAGGCGGCGACACAGCTCTTCCGGCACGTCCCCCAACGGCGAGTACCACCGAGAGAGCTCGTTCCCTACTACCCCTAGTCCTTGGGTAGGGCAGCTCTGGGGGACGCGTGGCAACACCGTCACCATGCTAGGTGAGCACGTCCCACTGGCCCTAAGAGAGAAAGTCTGGGCAAACAAGTACATCGACTGGCGCGAGCTGCTGGCTTACGAATGCGATGCCAGGCCCTCGGAGTCACGCCATGCCACTCCCTCTGAGGCCCAGTTATCCACTAAGAACTTGCCGCCTCTGACGCTGGAGCAGTGGGGGCACGGCTTCGACATCTTAGCTTCAATCTACCTCGATCGACTTCCCGCCGAGGGTCGGGCGCTTTTCACTCATGTCCGCTACGTGAAGTCCATGAAGCGCAACCTCCGCGGCGACTGGATGTGGTACGACGAGGCATTCAGGTGGGACAAGGAGAGGTCGGGCTGCCCTTGGACCGCTCTAAGACTCGACCTGGAGATTCGGTCCGTACAACGTGCAGCGCAGGAGCAGTTTCAGGTGGGGCCTCGCGCCGCCGCCTCCCCAGCCGAACGTTCACTCTACTGCACGGGCCTACGGGCTACCACCGGGATACTGCTACGCTTTCCACGCAACCGGGACAGGCTGCTCCGTCCCCTCCTGCACCTTCAAGCACTCTGCCGCGCTGCCACAAGCGACATCCTGCCTACTGCCCGTGCCCCCAGGCCAAGCCTCGAGTCGCCGCCGCCAAGGAGAATCGTTCCCGTCGCCCCACTCAGGACAAGAGCAGGAAGAAAGACACGTCACAACGCCAGTGGACGCAGACGCGCTTGATGCTTTTCCTAGTACCTATGCTAGACAGGGAACTGAGCCTGGGGCGCATAGCGGGCCCCTTCGAGGTCCCCCCATTTGAGAACTTCAAGTGTTCTCCTATAGCCCTGAGAGAAAAGTCTACGCCGGGAAAATACAGGCTACTCCACATCCTCGGCTACCCCTATACCGCCGAGAGCGTCAACGCCAACATCCCGCGGGAGACGACAACTGAGACCTTGGTGGTCAGACGCTCGCCGGGGGCGCACTTGGCAAAAATGTGATATAGCAGAGGCTTTACGGATCGTCCCGGTCAACCCCAGCGACTACCACCTACTCGGCTTCGCCCACGGAGGGCGGTACTACTATGGAAAAATGCTCAGCATGGGGGCGGCACATTCCTGCAGGATCTTCGAGACGTTCTCCGACGCCCTGCAATGGATCCTCGTGGAGAAGTTCGGCGTGCGGGATGCCGTGAAGGTGCTGGACGATTTCATCTGCGTGAGTTCTACCTACGAGTGCTTGCGGAGCTTGCGGGTGTTCATTGCCCTCGGTGAGCGCCTAGGCGTTTCCCTGGCCCCCCACAAGACTGCGGGCCCCCGCCCCTGCCTCACCTTCCTTGGACTTGAAATCGACGCCCGACGTATGGAGACAAGGCTGCCGGACGACAAGAGGACGAAGTACATGACCGCAGTGGAAGATGCTCTGCGGGCCGAGAGCCTTCCCCTGCGGGACCTGCAGGGGATTATCGGCAAACTGCAATTCGCCACGACAGTCATACCGGGGGACCTGCTACCGAGCGCTCTTCTCCCTCGCCTTCTAAGCCTGCCTCCGGCAAGGGGAGGTGACCTATACGGGGAAGGGGCCACACACACTACGCTTGGACCAGTTAACGTTATTGCGGACGGGGATCGACATCGCGTTTGCCTCCTACAAGCACAGTGCAGGGCGTACCCCCACTTTAACCCTGAGTGCAGACCCCTACAGCAAGTACTGCCCGGTACGTGCCATGGCGAACTACTTAAGACGACGGGGCTTGGGACCAGGACCTATCTTCCTGGGCGAATCGGGCTTCCCGGTCACCAGACAAGATTTCACATGGGTGCTCTGTGCCGCCGTTCGAGCACTAGGCCTGCCTCCAAACGATTACGCTCCGCACTCCTCCAGAATCGGCAGGGCCACTCGGATGTCCAAGGATGGCCTGGCGCCGGCAGCAATCAGAGCAGTCGGCAGGTGGAAAAGTGATGCGTTCCACACCTACGTCAGGCAAGACGTCATTCCATTACCTAGATAAGTTTCTTCTGTGGCCAGCGGGCACCTCGCCCTTCGGGGGGTGGGGGACTGGCTTCGCTGGCCTGCGGAGTGGGGGTGCTGCGCCTGATCCCCAAGTCTAGGGCTGCCCGCAGCTACTTACCATATGTCAAGTGCTCACTTGTAGTGCAAGTTTGGGGTTGCAGACTTTACATGTACTGGGCACTAGCATAGCATTACCCCTGGAAATTATTAACTATTCTATGCCCTCTGTGTATACAGAATATATTTCTACATACTGTACTGGCTGTGCCACTCAATTATCTCTGGCATTGTTTTTAATTATAGCATTAAGCTGATTGCGACTACTGCAACATTGCTTCGGCTAGCTGTCACTAGGCACGGTTAATGTCCTATGACTTATTCCCTTAGTTGCATCTTTGCAGTACTGGCATTCTACTCAGCCATGTTACATGCCTTCTCTTATATTGTGGTACAGCAGTTGCGCTACTTACCATATGTCAAGTGCTCACTTGTGTGCAAGTTTGGGGTTGCAGACTTTACATGTACTAGGCACTAGCATATCGTTAC
>WNGS01090229.1:12500-13895 GCA_020271785.1 Procambarus virginalis
GATTGTTGTAACCCGGGACGGGTTTCTCTCTACTTTCTACCCTCTTTTTCTCTCTTACCGTGTTCTTTACTTTTGGTTCTTAACCAAGGGACCCACGACTTTTACTCGAGCCGACTCCACGCCCGTGGTCTCAAGACGATTTACCGACTTGAGATTCTACAACCCGTATGACGTGAAAATAGACTTCTAGCAAAGTTCTAGGATCTCCTTTCCGCCGCCCACCACCAGACCAGTAACCAAATGTGCAATGATCGAGTCTGGATCGACCACGCTAAACAATCAACCTTGGGGCTGATTCCCCACTAGTACAAATAAACCCTGGATCTTACGTGTGTAGTTAATTAAAATCAACAGGAGTAATAATCCTGATTCGGTGTTATAATCGGCGTCCAATTCAACTCGGCCACGTGGGAACCAAGTCGCCAAGGAACAATTCACATAAATATAAAAACCACATGGAAATAATAATAAAAATGCAAATTAAGCTAATTAATTTATTCCAAAAATTAGCGCCAAATCTAAATAATTGTTCACTCCCAACTTGAACACGCCCTCACTGAATTTACCTGCCCCAGAGCTATAAATTTAACGGGCAAATGAGTGACCTATCCCCGTACGAAACTCCACGCAAACTTTTTACCTTCTATAGGAACAGCTAAGATGTTGTGTGCCTTGGGGAAGAGGTGAGATGGCATCTCCCAGTTGCTGCTGAAAACCACACTGCCCTGTCCTCACCACACCTACCAGAGGCCTAGCTCCTGTATATACTTCCGCTAGATACTATCGTTACTTTTGCCACAGGCTTCAGTTTTTAAACAATTACAACCCTCTGTTCGTACTACTAGAACTTATCCGGATTGATTGAATTTATTGTACTAGAAGTCTTAAAAATTACACAACCATATTAAGGAAGAGCTATTGATCCCAATTTACACACATAAGCCTATTGTCACCCTGGTTTGAGAAATAGAGGCACGTATGGAACACCTCTGGTGACCACCAATAAGTGAACCTAACCCCAAACTCATAGAGATCCCCCCCCAACTTCCCGCCTTTCCATCAATTGCCCCCCTAGTTCACTGACCCTGTAAGACAAGTCACTGAAAGGATGACCTATAAACACTCAGTTCTCCCTATTAAGTATAACTCTTGAATACTTCTACAGAATAATACTGTACAGTACAATTTGAATGCAAAATTGACTGAAGGTTAATTTCTCTTAGTAAGTGAATACTGTAGAAAGATTCCTTATGAAGCTTGGGAACAAAGGCGATTATTTTCACCGCAAATTCCCTGGGGATGCTTCCCACGCGGGTTCCACGACATTCCCATTCTCACTTGTGTAGATAACCTATTCTGAGATAATTTTTAACAACAAGCTCGATTGATTAACCT
>WNGS01090254.1:0-10646 GCA_020271785.1 Procambarus virginalis
TTAAACATTAGATAATTTATATTTTGGAAAATTCCTATTTGAATAACAGAACATGTTAAAATTGATGAATGCGTCATTTGGGGTCAACTGCTGGATGGAATGGACTAGGTAAGGACGGGCTGTTTTTTTTGTAAGAATGTGAATTAGTTCTGAGTTGTGGTTTACTTGTGTACTGCCTTGACTGTGACAGTGTGGCCCAAGGTAATATATCCCTGCTCTGAGTGTTATGGTCTCGGGTACACGGATATTGACGGTCCACAACACTGGGCTCTTGGTGTCCTTGTAGCCAGGGAGGGATGGTGAAATGATCTTACTTTACTGTTAACATTAAATTTGATGCCAGATTAAATAAAGGCGAATAAAACCTTAACAGCCAACCCTCTAAAAATAAAGATAACGTGTGATATTAGTGTATCCATTGTGCAGGTTCTTGCCCCGGCTTGTGTGCCTCATTGTGCAGTGGGAGCAGCCTACGTCAGCTGGCTTTCCTGTCCGCAGATATCGTCTGATTCTGGCCTGATTCTCTATGTTAATGTTACGCCGAGCGGTCGTGTCTCAGGGCGACAGACAGATGCAAGCCACGGGAAGACTAAGACACAACAGCCACAGAAGACAAACACGAACCATTCTAGTGTAGATAGTTTTCAATGGAGTTTATTGATAAATTTCCAGGAGTATCCCAAGTTGTGTGGTGTTCGAGTACCGTGGAGACTGGTCAAGCAGCCTGTCCTCCAAACAAAGACACAAAAGTGATTCCATGCACCCGCCAACCCCCAGCTGTTTATGAATGAAAAACGGTTTACACACGACTCAACTGATGACGTTCGAACACTTCCGGAACAAGTGCTTCACTGACGAATTTTGTTCGAACCACAACGCTGTAAATGCTTCACCCACGTACTACAAACACAAATAATCGCCAACAGAACCTAAACACCTAACCTAACAAATGCCTATATATGCTAATATATTCATATTTGAGAAAATTCCTGTTGTGAATGAACAGCATGTAAAAATTTATGAATGCGTCTGTAAGGTCGACCGCTGGATGTAATGGACTTGAGCCGAGGACGGGTTGGGTCAAGTGGCTAGTTAGCGAGGTCATTATTGGCTCTTGTAAGGCCGGGGTTCCAACACCTCCCTTCACCAACCACCTCGTTACTGTCCCTTCATGCACGAACCCTCCCTCATTCTTTTATTCCTACCCTCCCTCATATTTTAACATACCTTGAGGTGCTTCCGGGGCTTAGCGTCCCCGCGGCCCGGTCGTCGACCAGGCCTCCTGGTTGCTGGACTGATCAACCAGGCTGTTTGACGCGGCTGCTCGCAGCCTGACGTAGGAGTCACAGCCTGGTTGATCAGGTATCCTTTGGAGGTGTTTATCCAGTTCTCTCTTGAACACTGTGAGGGGTCGGCCAGTTATGCCCCTTATGTGTAACGGAAGCGTGTTGAACAGTCTCGGGCCTCTGATGTTGATAGTTCTCTTTCAGAGTACCTCTTGCATCTCTGCTCTTCAACGGGGGTATTCTGCACATCCTGCCATGCCTCCTGGTCTCATGTGGTGTTATTTCTGTGTGCAGGTTTGGGACCAGCCCCTCTACTACTGTCCACGTGTAAATTATTATGTATCTCTCCCGCCTGCGCTCAAGAGAATACAGATTTAGGTATTTTAGTCGGTCCCAGTAGTTTAGGTAGACTTCATGGAGGATACGGAGGTTTTTCCAGAGCTTCTCCGTCAACATTTTCCTCCACACGGGGTTGAACACTGCCATCATTAGTGGATAGTTTATTTTCCCGAGACTCTTCCATCCGTGATACGCCATCCTCTTCCTTACTTCCTCCCCTCTCTGTTTCATTCTCCACCTCACTCCCCACTACACACCATCTGTTTGTCATAGCTAATTTTTCTAGAACTTCAATCCTCTTCTCCAACCTTTTGAGGTATTCCAAGATGTGTGTACCGACCGCAGAGTCCACGACGCTGCCCGGCACCTCATCACCACCAGGGTACACTTATTGGGGGCTTTGTTTCCTACTGCCTTAATCGTCGCCTTGCCTTTTCCCAAATGTTGGTCACAGAGGCAATCGTTGTCTTTCCACTGTTTCTTCCTTGTTCCTGATGCACGATCTTGCCTTCCTTCGGAGCTTCGTTCACCCTGCTTATGGGTGCCGGCTTGGCATCTCTCACATGGGGCATGGAGATGAACCAGCACTGTGGATGCCTCGACAATTGCAGCAAGATGGCAAAAGCAAAATTTGCTTTGTCAATCCTGACTCTACACTGCCGCGAGTCACACTTCATACCAAAATACCAACATCTGGGGTAAAACTGGCATTTCCAAGCCAACTGTCCCCAACGAGAACACTTCATGTATAATGTAGGCTCCTCAATATAGTTTGCCACTTTCCTATATCCAAGTCCTTGTACAAAAAGTCTTTCAGGAACCTCACCCTTTAACAAGGCAACAATCTGGCTTTGTTTTTCACCACGAGCACTGTTCCTCTTAGCCCACAACACTTTCATTGCTGAGATGAAGAAAATCAGGATCCAAGTATGTCTGATACTAAAAAAAAAAACAATAACTTTAGTGTAAAGTATTCCCACTTCAGAGGGTAACCAAAACAACATTCTTAAATCCGTCAGTCGTTAAATGTTCCACTGCCTCTTCTGTCCCAGCCGTTACGTAGGGCCGGTGAACACCTCTTAAATAATGGTTCATATGCACCAAATTCCTTGGCCAACTGAACGGTCCAACCCAGCTTCTGAGGAAAAGTTAGTGGACATGTCGAGGAAAATAGCAGCCGCTTCCTTCCATTAACCTGTTGCATCCTTCTGGTGAGATTTTCCTCTTGAGTTTGTATAGAACTTTTGTGAACCAGGGCCAGTCTGTCGTCGCTCACAACACGTCTTCCGTCGTATATCACTGTTAATATCACTTAACTCTGCGAACAGTTTTCCGTTTTTGTCTCCTAGTCATTGATCCCTGAAAAGGCTTGGGATCGTCTTGTTCATCAACCGTCAGTCACTGGTTCATAACTTTCTAGAGCGCTCCAAGACGAGCACTTCCTCCATCACGGCTGGAACAGAGCAGCGTCTTGTGGCCGGTGGAGAGGGGGGGCAAGGGGGAGTAGAGGCAACAGGGGTAGGGGAAGAGGAGGAGTAGAGGCAGCAGGCGTAGGGGAAGAGGAGGAGTAGAGGCAGCAGGCGTAGGGGAAGAGGAGGAGTAGAGGCAGCAGGGGTAGGGGAAGAGGAGTAGAGGCAGCAGGGGGTAGGGGAAGAGGAGGAGTAGAGGCAGCAGGGGTAGGGGAAGAGGAGGAGTAGAGGCAGCAGGGGTAGGGGAAGAGGAGGAGTAGAGGCAGCAGGCGTAGGGGAAGAGGAGGAGTAGAGGCAGCAGGGGTAGGGGAAGAGGAGGAGTAGAGGCAGCAGGCGTAGGGGAAGAGGAGGAGTAGAGGCAGCAGGGGTAGGGGAAGAGGAGGAGTAGAGGCAGCAGGGGTAGGGGAAGAGGAGGAGTAGAGGCAGCAGGGGTAGGGGAAGAGGAGTAGAGGCAGCAGGCGTAGGGGAAGAGGAGGAGTAGAGGCAGCAGGGGTAGGGGAAGAGGAGGAGTAGAGGCAGCAGGGGTAGGGGAAGAGGAGGAGTAGAGGCAGCAGGGGTAGGGGAAGAGGAGGAGTAGAGGCAGCAGGGGTAGGGGAAGAGGAGGAGTAGAGGCAGCAGGCGTAGGGGAAGAGGAGGAGTAGAGGCAGCAGGGGTAGGGGAAGAGGAGGAGTAGAGGCAGCAGGGGTAGGGAAGAGGAGGAGTAGAGGCAGCAGGGGTAGGGGAAGAGGAGGAGTAGAGGCAGCAGGCGTAGGGGAAGAGGAGGAGTAGAGGCAGCAGGGGTAGGGGAAGAGGAGGAGTAGAGGCAGCAGGCGTAGGGGAAGAGGAGAGTAGAGGCAGCAGGGGTAGGGGAAGAGGAGGAGTAGAGGCAGCAGGGGTAGGGGAAGAGGAGTAGAGGCAGCAGGGGTAGGGGAAGAGGAGGAGTAGAGGCAGCAGGGGTAGGGGTAGAGGAGTAGTAGAGGCAACAGGGGTAGGGGAAGAGGGAATATTGTAATTAGGTTATTCTCTCCCTCACAGCTGAGTGACTACGTAAATGAGTTTTCCACAAGTTGAGATCACCAGCACCACCAGCAAGGGACGGTCGCCACGCTGCCAGTCCTCTCAATTAATACCTACGATTTACGAACGAATTAACCAATCCGTTAAAAATGCGACGTACAAGTACATACTACAGCTCCGTAATATTGACGTTTTCTATGCATCTTGTACCTTAATGAAGGGAAGGAGGAAGGCAACGTTCTCTCCTCCTGCCACTACGGAAGAACACAACCAACCCAACCAACCCACCTAACCTATCAAGGTCCACTCATAGAAAACCTCAATACGACGGTGCTTTACATTTCGAGCAATTCGTCGCATTTCTAAAGAGATTGTTGGATTACGTCCAAAATAGTAGGTATTGGTGGAGGGCGGTGCGGGGTGTATTGACGAGTGGTCGAGCAGTGTTGGTGTACGGTGACGAGACCCAGTACGGTGACGAGACCCAGTACGGTGACGAGACCCAGTATGGTGACAAGACTCAGTAAGGTGACCCAGTAAGGTGACAAGACCCAGTAAGGTGACCCAGTAAGGTGCGAGACCCAGTACGGTGACGAGACCCAGTATGGTGACAAGACTCAGTAAGGTGACCCAGTAAGGTGACCCAGTAAGGTGACCCAGTAAGGTGACAAGACCCAGTAAGGTGACCCAGTAAGGTGACCCAGTAAGGTGACCCAGTAAGGTGACAAGACCCAGTAAGGTGACCCAGTAAGGTGACCCAGTAAGGTGACCCAGTAAGGTGACAAGACTCAGTAAGGTGACCCAGTAAGGTGACCCAGTAAGGTGCGAGACCCAGTAAGGTGACCCAGTAAGGTGCGAGACCCAGTAAGGTGACCCAATAAGGTGCGAGACCCAGTAAGGTGACCCAGTAAGGTGCGAGACCCAGTAAGGTGACCCAGTAAGGTGCGAGACCCAGTAAGGTGACCCAGTAAGGTGCGAGACCCAGTAAGGTGACCCAGTAAGGTGCGAGACCCAGTAAGGTGACCCAGTAAGGTGCGAGACCCAGTAAGGTGACCCAGTAAGGTGCGAGACCCAGTAAGGTGACCCAGTAAGGTGACCCAGTAAGGTGCGAGACCCAGTAAGGTGACCCAGTAAGGTGCGAGACCCAGTAAGGTGACCCAGTAAGGTGACCCAGTATGGTGACAAGACCCAGTAAGGTGTGAGGAGGGGTGGCAGGAAGCTCCCTCACGTGATGATGGAGGGTACCGAAGCCCTGGGCATGCTGGCGCGCGCGCGCGCGCGCACACACACACACACACACACACACACACACACACACACACACACACACACACACACACACACACAGGTAAGGGAGCCGGCCAGCCGAGCGGACAGCACGCTGGGCACGTGATCCTGTGGTCCCGGGTTCGATCCCGGGACCACAGAGGGTAGAGTTTCTTTCACCCTGAATGCCCCTGTTACCTAGCAGTAAACAGGTACCTGGGAGTTAGTCAGCTGTCACGGGCTGTTTCCTGGTGTGTGTGTGTGTGTGTGTGTGTGTGTGTGTGTGTGTGTGTGTGTGTGTGTGTGTGTGTGTGTGTGTGTGTGTGTGTGTGTGTGTGTGTGTGTGTGAGTGTGTGAGTGTGTGAGGGGGGGGAAAAAACAGTAGTAGTAAAAACAGTTGATTGACAGTTGACAGGCGGGCCGAAAGAGCAGAGCTCAACCCCCGCAAGCACAACTAGGTGAATATACAAGTCCAGTTTCTGGCCTGCACGTGTGGTTTAGCCTCTAGGCCTGGCGGAACTGCTTCTACCAACAGGAGAAGAGGCACGGGCGGGCCTCTGGTGCCTTAAAACCAGTTGCCTCGGTCAGATCGGGCAGCTGCTCTAGACTATATGAAGGGGAGTACAGTGTGTCAAAAAGTTAGCTACGTGATGCTAAAAAAATCCCCATCACACAGGATGGTTAGTCATACAGAGGCATGTGATAAGTAGTCTCCCCTGGCAGACTCCGGGTGCATTATAAGGATATCATCAACACAAGAGTGAATAAGGCAGCAGTGGTACTAGAAGTCCCCATCTCACAGGCTGGTTAGTCATACAGGGCCATATGTTCAGTAGCTACACTGGCAAATTTTGAGTGCACTATGAGAATATCTAAGAGATTAAGACGCAACAAGTGCATTTTGAAGACTAACAATAACAAACAATATCAGTAACTAGCTGACATCGTAATTATAAGGTGTGAAGGATAGATGTAATTGTTAATGCAATAATCTCCGTTGTGGCCTGATAAAGATCTTTTGTGCCCTCTGTAATCCTATTTTTGCGCTACCGCTCACAGGATGAGTATGGGGTGCACAATAAGTTAGCCGACTCTGGCGGCAACAATCAATAAAAAAACTGTCACTATTGCGTTATTTTGTATGTGTTACATCTGTGACGGATGCGACTTAACTACAGAGAAGAGAGAAGCCTCACCGTAAATAAAGAAGAGAAAAGTAGTGAAGCGAGTGAGGTGTTCAAGTGGACACCACGCATCATCAACAAGGTAGCCAATGTACCGGAGGTAATCAATAGCCCGAGGCCAAATTTGTTTACAAACATTTTTAAACCGTTTAAATAACACAAACCTCACTCCACTGATAGTTTTACCTGGGTCATTTAGTGTCGATCTGCACCGTATCACAGCAGGGCCCGGAGTGTACCACAGCAGGGCCCAGAGTGTACCACAGCAGGGCCCTGGTTGGTTGATACCTGGTTGATGGGGTTCTGGGAGTTCTTCTACTCCCCAAGCCCGGCCCGAGGCCAGGCTCGACTTGTGAGAGTTTGATCCACCAGGCTGTTGCTTGGAGCGGCCCGCAGAGCCACATACCCACCACAGCCCGGCTGATCCGGGACTTCTCTTAGGAAACAGTCCAGTTTTCTCTTGAAGATGTCCACGGTTGTTCCGGCAATATTTCTTATAGTCGCTGGGAGGACGTTGAACAACCGCGGACCTCTGATGTTTATACAGTGTTCTCTGATTGTGCCTATGGCACCTCTGCTCTTCACTGGATCAATCTTGCATTTTCTTCCATATCGTTCACTCCAGTACGTTGTTATTTTACTGTGTAGATTTGGGACCTGGCCCTCCAGTATTTTCCACGTGTATATTATTTGGTATCTCTCTCGTCTCCTTTCTAGAGAGTACATTTGGAGAGCTTTGAGACGATCCCAATAATTTAGGTGTTTTATCTCGTCTATGCGTGCCGTATATGTTCTCTGTATTCCCTCTATTTCAGCAATCTCTCCTGCTCTGAAGGGGGAAGTGAGTACTGAGCAGTATTCGAGACGGGACAACACAAGTGACTTGAAGAGTACAACCATTGTGATGGGATCCCTGGATTTGAAAGTTCTCGTAATCCATCCGATCATTTTTCTGGCTGATGCGATATTTGCTTGGTTATGCTCCCTAAACGTTAGATCGTCGGACATCATTATTCCCAAATCCTTGACATGCTGTTTTTCTACTATGGGAAGATTTGATTGGTTTTGTACCCTCTATTATGTTTCAGATCCTCATTTTTGCCGTACCTGAGTACCTGAAATTTATCACTGTTAAACATCATATTATTTTCTGCTGCCCAATCGAAAACTTTGTTGACATCTGTTTGTAGTTTTTCAATGTCTTCAGCAGAGGTAATTTTCATGCTGATTTTTGTGTCATCTGCGAAGGATGACACGAAGCTGTGACGTGTATTTTTGTCTATATCAGATATGAGAATAAGGAACAGTAGCGGTGCAAGGACTGTACCTTGAGGTACAGAGCTTTTAACATCGCTTGGACTCGATTTTATCTGATTGACTGTTACTCTTTGTGTTCTGTTCGACAGGAAATTGAGTATCCAGCGTCCTACTTTTCCAGTTATTCCCATTGACCTCATTTTGTGAGCTATCACCCCATGGTCACATTTGTCGAAAGCCTTTGCAAAGTCTGTGTATACAACATCTGCATTTTGCTTTTCTTCTAGGGCTTCTGTGATTTTGTCATAGTGGTTGAGTAACTGTGACAGACAGGATCTTCCCGCTCTAAATCCATGTTGTCCTGGATTGTGCAATTCATTGTTTTCCATAAAACTAGAAATTTGATTCCTAATCACTCTTTCAAACACTTTTATTATGTGTGATGTTAGTGCAACTGGCCTATAATTTTTTGCCAAGGCTTTACTCCCCCCCTTGTGCAACGGAGCTATATCTGCAGATTTAAGTGCTGCTGGTATCTCCCCTGTATCCAGGCTCTTTCTCCATATTACGCTGAGTGCTCTCGCTACTGGTACTTTACATTTCTTTATGAATATTGAATTCCATGAGTCAGGCCCAGGGGCTGAGTGCATGGGCATATTGTCAATTTCTCTTTCAAAGTCTTCCGAGTTTGTGGTAATATCCGTTATATTATCTGCAGCTTGAATGTCATTCATAAAGAAGCTGTCTGGGTCATCAACTTTCATGTCGTTAATTGGTGTGCTAAACATAGCCTCATACTGGCTTCTTAGAATTTCACTAATCTCTTTGTTGTCCTCTGTGTACGTACCTTCATTTGTAATTAACGGTCCAATACTGGTCGAGGTTTTGGATTTTGATTTAGCGTATGTGAAAAAATATTTCGGATTTTTCCTTATCTCTTGTATAGCTCTCTGTTCCAATTCCATTTCCTCAGACTCATATGATCGCTTCAACGTTTGTTCTATTTCTTCGATCTCCCTGCTTAGGCTTATTTTCCTTGCTTGTGATAGTTGTGTCTGCCGA
This sequence comes from Procambarus virginalis, assembly GCA_020271785.1. NCBI lineage: Eukaryota > Metazoa > Arthropoda > Malacostraca > Decapoda > Cambaridae > Procambarus > Procambarus virginalis. The sequence goes on from WNGS01090254.1 coordinate 8,860, forward strand.
AGCATTTCCGTAATTTTTTCCTTCTCCTGTACAGTCGTCTGCGTTCTCTTCTAGAGTGTTCCTCTTTCTGCCCCTCCTCACCGGCACGTGCTTCAAGCAGACCTTGTAAGCTTCAGCTGTCAGTTGAGCTATTCCCTGTGTGGGAGTTTTGTCGCTTAAGACCGTCTCCCATTGAATGGTTGAAAGGTCTACATTTATTTTTTCCCAGTCAATCCTCTTATTGTTGAAATTGAATTGATTGAATATTCCTTCTCGCTTGTTGGGTCTCTTAGATCTACTACCGTTATTTATGCTAGTTCGCACTTCAATGAGCTTATGGTCTGAGTATGAAGTATCTGAGATTGTTATGTCTCTGATTAGTTCATCATTGTTTGTGAATAACAAGTCTAGTGTGTTTTCGTTCCTAGTTGGTTCTGTAATCTGTTGATTGAGCGAGAATTTGTCACAGAATCTCAAAAGTTCTCTGACCTGTGGCTGGTTATTTCCCGGGTCATTCCCTGCTATGATATTTGTGTTTGCCATTCTCCATCTTAGACTCGGTAAATTGAAATCTCCAAGGAAGATAATATCTGGAGCTGGGTTTGCTAGGTCATCAAGTATGTTCTCTATTTTGTGCATCTGCTCTGTGAATTCCTCAACCGTTGTATCTGGCGGTTTATATATTAAAATAATAATTAAGTTTAGTTTCTCTACCTTAATTCCAAGTACCTCTACCACCTCATTAGTTGAGTTTAGTAGTTCTGTGCATACCAGGTCCTCTTTAATATACAGACCTACTCCTCCATTTGACCTAGTTTTTCTATCACATCTGTATAAATTATAATTTGGAATCCAGATTTCACCATCCATGTAATCTTTTGTATGAGTTTCCGTGAATGCCCCAAATATGGAGTTTGACTCTAATAGGAGACCATTTATGAACTTGACTTTATTTCTTGACTTTGGCTTTAGACCTTGAATGTTTGCAAAAATGAATGATTGTCCATATTGTGTGTCACTTCTGGAAGGTTTTGGTGGTTCTCCCTCCTCTCTACCCTGACCCAGGGTGTGTTGTTGTGGCAATGGTTTGTCCAGTTTTGGAAGTGATATTGGGGAGTGTGGTAGTCTCTGTGTAGTTGGGGGGTGTAGTATGTGTGGGCTTGATGACGAAATGTAGTCCAGTCTCGGCCATTTCCCCCTCTCCATCCGTACTCCTGCCACGTTTCTGCCTGTCTGTTTCTCCCTCTGTTTCTGCCTGCCTCTAAAAAATGTTCAGGGCTATTATATTGGACTTCCTCTCTTATATAGCGCTGTGTACCTCTGACGTGGAAATCGGGGCAATGAAGATCGTAGCATTTCCTCTCATTAACTGAGAGTTTGCATAGCTTAGGGTGAAAATATCTACACTCAGTATCAAAACGACATCTGCCTTTCCCTAACCAGTTCCGGCATTTCCGTGGGTGCATGAATGAGCATTCCGTGCCTCTGGGCCCATATCTGCACTGTCCTTTTGCATAATACCTGCAAATATTTTCATCTGTGATTGCATTATTCTTGTTTGTATCCGTGTACGACTTGGCTACCTCTGTGATTTTTGTTCCAACTTTCTCGTTTCTGCATTTATTCTCGGTATTACCCTTATCTTTCGCCTTGTTGCTTTCGTCTTTCTCATTCGTCTCATTTTTTATCTCCTTATTCATATCACCAGTTTTCTCTACAATATTGCCTTCATTTTTGTGTACCTCGACGCTATGTCCTTCTACATAGCTACTTTGACTCTCTAAATTCTCAATCCCTGGGTTGTGCTC
>WNGS01090264.1:6180-23402 GCA_020271785.1 Procambarus virginalis
TAGGTTTCCCCGATTTCTCAGGTTATAATCTTTCGGTGTTAGTAACAAGCTAAAGCCCTAATGCAATTAAATATATACCGAAAGGTTATCACCTGAGAAATGTGAAACGTTAAGTTAAAGCCCTAAGTATTACTAATAAACCAAAACAATCCACTTCCGCTTCTAAGTGGAAGTCGGGCAGTGTGGGGGCTTATGCAGTAGGTCCTCCATAGCCTACAGTTACTGTGCGTTATTCTCAACCTGCTCGAAAATATCTTCTTCGAGCGAGAATGTTATAAAAGTGAGAACAGATATTAACTTAAACAGCTTAAGTGACCACTCGGAACCCTGAACATTAACTGGGTGCTGAGTGCTTTCACTAATGACTCCAGCTCTAGCCTAAAGCTTTGAAGAGAGTGTAGTCGATTGATAAGTGGAGTTAAATACACCAATTGATAGTAATGATTAGCAATATAATCTTTTCTTGGAATAGTTGTCCTTTAACAACTTAATCGCCACACCATAGGTATCCTTATGATGGACAAATTGGCGATGATCTTCTGGCTTCCCCTTTGGGAAGGCTTTAAAGGTATGTGAATTGGTCACCTTATGTCTGTTACCTTTGGTATGGATGTCTTGGAATAGATGTGAGTTTCAAATGACATCCAGAAAGTATCCCAATGTTCTTCGTCCATTCCAGCAAAGGTTGATAAGTCAAGAAGTGGTAATCGAGCTTCTGACTGTGTTGAACTAGATGGGGACACTATTGTTGTTTGGTGCTGCCTTATGTAGAGTTATCATCCTGAGTAAGGAATCCAACCTGACTTGGGTATCATCCTCATTCGTGGCCAGGTCAGGCATGATTTGCTTCATGTCATCAACTGTTGTGTCGCTCGCTAGGAGCTTAATTTGATGAAACTCGATTATTCTTCATATGAGATCGTTTTTTTTATCAGACACTCGTAGTGAGATTTCCAGCTGGTAATAATCAACTGGAGTTTGTCATGACACATTCTCACATTTACTGATTTGTCTTGTCAGTGACTTTTGAGTGCTACTCAAACAACCTGTCCTCTTAAAAAGAACGTCCCTTTAGGCCGTTTGCCCGTATGGCCGAATATGGACGCAATTTGAAAATGAAAAAAAAATGAAATAAAGTTGGGATTTTTTTTTCAACAGTAAGTTAAGGGTCCTCTGATAGGTTAGGTGGGCAGGAAATTCTCATAAAGTTTCAAAACGGTATGAAAAACGTTAATTGAAAGTTTCCTCTTCTAAGCTTGCCGAGTAAGCCGGACGACTCAAACAGAAAACGGAACAGTACGTCACTTTTGTGAGTCGATTTCATTTCAAATTACGTCCAAATTTGGCCATAGCGCACATACCAGCGAAAAGTGACGTTATTTTTAAGAGGACGGGTTGACTCAAAAGCATGCACGTTTTGTCTTTTCTGGGTCAGCCATAGTGGCTGACTGGTTGAGTTTGTTTTTGTTTATTATGGATGAATAAATATAGCTGAGATATTGGCTCATAAAGGTGAACATTTTGATTTGTTGTTATGCACTGTTTCTGAAGGCTTTGATTGGGTTTTAAATTCCTTATGTATTCGTTGTTGATTCACAACTAAACGTAAACATTCAGAAATGACCTATATGGACAGAATGTCTTTATTGTAATGAGAACATAACCTGTCTAATATTCCACTAGGCAGTTTGCATTGTATTATGACATTAAAGACACTGGCTATGTTAACCGAACAGCAAAGGGCTCCACACAATGAGTCAAGCTCCAATCTAAAGGCTTAGAGTGAGTCAGTTGCCTCAGTAAGTGGAGGTAAGTCCAGCAATTTGTGGACTTGATGCCTAACAGCTTTCTCTTTGTCAGCTTGTAATTTCTGAGCAAGTGATGATAGTTGCCTAGTGTGGTTATTTTCAGTAAGCAGGGCAGTGATCCTACCTCTCGTGTAGGTTGGCAAAATTAAATTGTAATATTATATATAACTAGCAGTAACCGGCCACGCAAACAGATGGCGCTGTTTTTCAAAAACCCATGTTTTTATCTGTCACAGGGGTGGCATCTATGTAGAAGATAAATAAAAAAGACACGCATATTCGAATGCAACGTTGTGCCAAAATTTCAAAGCAATCGGTGAAGAACTTTCAGAGATTAGCGGTTATGCACAAACGAACATTTCCATTTTTATTGATATACATTACATACAAGTTAATTTTAGTGATAATTATCGTCATTGATGGAATATCCTAGGTTAGGTCATCATTAACGCAGTTAGTTGGTACACAATGACACCTTTCACCACTCAAAGGTATAACGATTATTTAGAAGTTATATGATATACCTATTATATACATACATATATATTACTATTATACATTTTAGATACATAATATAATAATGATAATATAGCAAAATAAGGAATGTATAAATTCACGATAGACATCATGGATTATTATTATAAAAAATGCCCTAAACTCGGCCACTCAGAAAATCAGAGCAGCTAAAAGAAACTATGACAGAAAGCGTGCCTAAAACAAATAAAGATTCAAAATCTTTCTATGCCTATATATACGAGATAAAACCAAAACAAGGGACTCATTTAGACCCTTAATACATCAGTCTAGCCAAGCTGTAATGGATGATAAAAGGCAGCAAACACTCTAAATGATTATTTGAAATATGTGTTCACACTCGAAAGGTTGGATGACATCCCATCGCCCACACAAATGTTTGAAGGAGAGGATAATGAGTTTATGAATATATCATGCGAAATAATTAGAAAGAACATTGACAAACTAAGCTGCAGGTGAGGATGGAATCCAATTCAAAGTCTTAAAGGATGTAGAAGAAGAACTATGCCTACAAGGCATAGTTTATGCCTTGTAGGCACATGAACATGCAGGACAGGACCCCATACATGCCTACAAGAACAAGGGAGCCGGTGGCTGAGCGGACAGAACACTGTACGCGTGATCCTGTGGTCCCGGGTTCGATCCCGGGCGCCGGCGAGAAACAATGGGTAGAGTTTCTTTCACCCTGGTGCACCTGTTACCTAGCAGTAAATAGGTACCTGTGAGTTAGTCAGCTGTCACGGGCTTCTTCCTGAGGGTATAGGCCAGGTCGAGGACCGGGCCGCGGGGACACTAAGCCCTAAAATCATCTCAAGATAACCTCAAGAAGATACCGCTGAAAATACTTTTCTCAAAATCTCTGTACCAAGGGGTGGTCCCTCTAGATTGGAAATATTCAATTGTTACCCCTAATTCAAAACGAGCAGAAAGACCTTTGCAAAAACCTACCGGCAGATCAACTTGACATCACACATCTGCAATCTCAGAAAGAATCCTCAGGGAGGAAATCATTTACCATATTTCAGTGAATAACCTTGTACAATCGACACGACATAATTTTGTTAATAACAGATCCTGCCTTACAAACTTGCTCACATTTTTGGAAACAGTAACCAGCTACTTAGACAGAGGCTATCTGGTGGATTTAATATACATGTATTTTGCTAAAGCTTTTGATAAGGTACCACATGAAAGACTGGCAAGGAAATTGGAACAGGCCCAAGTAAATGGTAAAATATTAGAATGGATGAAACAATGATTGAAGGAAAGAAAACAAAGGGTCGTGCTAAATGGAAACGAATTTGAATGGAGAAATGTGATAAATGGGGTGCCACAAGGGTCCATTTTGGGACCAACTCTTTTTGTCATATACATCAATAACATAGATGAGAATATTACAAACCACATCATCAAATTTGCAGATGACACAAAAATGAATGGTAAAATGGTAAATTATAATGATATTGAAGCCTTGCAACGAGATCTACATGAACTCCACAAATGGTCAGAAGACGGTAAATTCTTTTTAATATCGACAAATGCAAGACCCTGCAGGGCCTAACAACCTATGCCACGACTCCCAATTAATAGCATTACATTACAGCAGACTGATGAAGAAAGGGCCTATGGAGTCAAAATCTACCACTCATTAAAAGTTGAACAACAGGTGGGTACAGTAGTCAGAAAAGCTAACCAAACTCTTGGGATAATCAAGCTTACTTTTTACTATAAGGAAAATAAGGTAATGTTTTAACTGTATAAATCTCTGGTGCGCCCCCACTTAGATTACTCTATCGGGCTTGGAGATCTCGTCTCCAGTAGGACATAGGTGCTCTGGAGAAGGTGCAACCCCGTGCAACAAAGGTCATTCCAGAGCTAAGTCATCTCTCGTATCAGGAACGCTTGATGACCAGTTCCATCACTGAGAGTTATTGTTGAGTTCCTCATAGTGAGATTAACTCCCATAATTTCGACGTCCTCGCCATAGTTAGGCAGGTCTGTGATTGGCATGACATTGATATGATTTCTTACTATTATTGAAGTGCCTGTGGTACCACCTTGTGCAATTGGGCAGTGGTAACCTTGATACCTGGGATACTGATACTTCTTTCAGTCCTGGTAAGTGTTTCTTGAAGTAAAACTATATCAATGTTGTCCCTGAGAAGCACTGCTCTGAGTGTTTGAGCTTTGTTTTTGACTCCTTGAATGTTCCATTGTATAATTTTGAGATTATCGTAATTGTCCATTATTCTGTTAGAGTTGAATCCATTGAGTCCATGGTGGTTTCTAATGTGCTGATTTCCCCGACGGCTTGTGACTTCTTGGCTGGAGTGGAGACTGCCATTGGATGCTGAATCAATTCAGTTTCGTCACCTTTTTCGACTTCGTCGACATTTTCCGGTATGGGTTGTAGAAATGAGAAGGAAATAAGATCAGTAGATTGTTTTTTTTCCTCCGTTAACATTTCCATTCTTGACAGAGGGTTGGTCTATTTCAGTGCTTGGAATGCTTTGTCAAGCATCTTGCTGAAGGTCTCTGTCAGGGAGGCAATAATCATTGTAACAGTGGTCACTTGATACGCCTTTGACTGCCTTTCTATTATCTTGGTAGGTGAGGAGACTCTGGGTTTAGTCGTAATGTCTTTGCTACATCCAGCTACTGGAGCATTTGATGATGTAGAGGTCATCATCCGTGTTTGAAATATCCTAGAGGCAATAGCAGGTGTATTAATTTTGCTGCCCTGATCTGTGGGGGTTGTTGCCTTGTGGGGTAGTACTCTGTTTTTTCCAGTTGTTCGAGAACCTGTTGTTCAGACTAGAAGGAATTGGTGCTCTAAACTGTTGCTAATTTTTATTTTCATAGATTCGGACTTGCCGAGGATTATTTCATTGGCTTTTAACTGAGGGTCTGGTAGTTTGTCGTAGATTTGTGGCTTCGGGTTGCTGGGTAGATCCAAAGGCTTGGATATTTTGTACCCTCTCTGGACATTGTTTGTTCCATGCGTGATGTTTATCCTCGCAGTTTGGGGATTTTGCATTTGTTAGTTTGTCTTCTTTATGCAGATTTTTTCATATGTCAGTGTTGTGTAGCTCGCTGCATTAATGTTCCGCCCCCATCATGCTCATACAGAGCAAGAAGCAAAAAGATTAGCAAATCTGTTTGCTTCAAGAGCCAGTTCCACTCCACTTCCACAAGCAACTCTGACTAACCAACAAAAACTTCAAGCAGCAGGATGGAAAAAAATGCTTTAGCCTTACCTGACGAACTAGACCAACCTTTCAATATGAAAGAACGCAGAAGAGCTAAAAAGAAAACTAAAAACACGGCTTCAGGTGAAGATAAAATCAATTACAATATATTGGCCGATAGGAGAAAAGGGTGAAGAAGCCTTCTTGAATATCATCAACAAAGTATGGGTGACAAGAACTCGACCACTCTCATGGAATTGTGCACTTATAGTGCATTCCAAAACCCAAAGACCCAGGAAATTCAATACCCATCTCATTAACAAACTGTTTGGTCAAAACTTCCAAAAGAATGGTTCTTAGTCATACTGAATGGAAAGCCCATCCACTGCACCAAAATTTGTCTACATACAGGTGTGTGGAAACCACATAATGCCTTACCTCCCTCTTCGATCAAATCAATGACAAACCAGGAATCCATATTTTTCTGGACATAGAAAAAGCCTAGCCAGTGCTCCAGCTACACTGTGCTGCCTTGTGGATAAAGAAATCGAAGGCCACGCTCTTGCCTTTGCCAAATTAAATCTGCTTAACAGAGACGCTAAAGTCAGATTCCAAGGAAAAACATCCTCCTCAAAGAGGCTTGAAAATGGAACTCCGCAGGGAGGAATACTTAGACGTTTCCTCTTCAACTGTCTCATGGAACAATTGTTGAAGCTCAAGTTACCAAAAGCCAAACTGCTTAACTATGCAGACGACTTTGTTGTCATCATCAATGACAAATGCGCCAGAAACTATGCACAAAAATGTCTGGATATTATCAGCAGGGAAGTGGAACGCATAGCAGTGAAAATAAACAGCAATAAAACCAAAGCAATGACCATTAAAATGAGAACTCAAGACATCAGACTCGCAATACAAGGACAAGAAATTGAGTGGGTTACCTCTTTTCAATCCCTAAGAGTCATAATAGACAGCCAGTTGAAATTCACTCAAGCAATTGAATGTCTTCGGCAACGTTGTAATGCCAGAAACTCAGCTTTGTTTTCCTTGACAAGTCTTAGAGAGGGTGCATCTCTACCAGTACTCAAAATGTACTACGTTCAAGCAGTTAGGTCACTCATTGACTATGCTGCTCCTGCTCTTACATCCCTCAGTGATAACCAATGGGAGAAACTGGAAGTGTCTCAAACAGCAAGACTGGTTGGATCCATCGCCAGAATGTCAATCAAAGATAGCATACACAGATCGCTTCACAGAACTCTTCAGTATAGAACAAGTGCATGAACGGATAATCTGGTCAAGATTCTAGAGAAAGCGGACTTGAAACGGGCCATTAAAATCAAAGGAGAAGATCATATCAACACTTTCGGCAGCCTCCTCCATGGGAAGAATCGAGTCTAAAGATAATCATTGAAGGATTACCAGTTAAAAAATCAGCATGTGACTCGCAGAGGCTCAAAGCAGTCATAGAACAACAAATGGAAATCATTTCAAGACCTACAACCACTCACATCTTCACAGATGGATCTGTTGATCAAGAAAAAAATTCAGCTTGGGCAGCAGTTTACACTAACAACCATGAAGCTTACTGGAACATGAATTGTGGGTGCTCAACATTGCAAACAAAATTATATACCCTGAAGGAGGCCTTAAATTATGCAATTGAGAATATTTTACATGTCATCATTCATACTAACTTTAAATCTTTGCTCCAGGCATTATTATCCAGCCAGCACAGATAATATACAACTCACCACAGGAATTCTACATATAGGAAAAGTAGCACACACTCTAGGGCTGTCAGTCAACCTAAATTGGATACCAAGTTACATTGGCATAAATGGTAATGAAAAGGCAGACTCACTAGCAAAAATATCTACTGCTTTAACTGTTGTACAAGTTAAAATACCTCCAAGTTTTTTCACCGATAAAGGAGCAAATCAAAAAGAAAATACTCACAACTATTACAGAGCCAAAGTAGTGGAAGTACTACGTAGTACTATCCACTACGATGTGGTATGAACAAGACACTGTGTACTAATCTTTCAAGTCTGGCATAAAGATATCCAGAGACACTACAGTAGCCATACAGAGACTCAGACTTAGTTACAAGTGCTGCTGGGAGGTAATAAACCCAAGAGATAAAGAGTGTCATATCCGTGGAACAGATACAGAAACACCACTATTGCATTACTTACTGGAATGTGAAGCATCTGAAGCCCGGCGCATCAAACTCAACATTAATCCAACGAGAGCAGCTGCGTTAGATGCCAAATCCACCTCAACTACAATGATTAGGAAAGCTGTTGAAGAATAAGAGACACTAGTGATGACTGTACATCTCAATCTGCCACAAAAATAATGTTTTTAAAATAAGACTAAAATCAGTGCTCTAAAACAGAAGTGAAAAAGGAGGAAACCCCCACCTCTATTTAAAACTTTGACCCAAATATCACAGTAACAAGATTGTCACGAATACCCAGATTCAGCTACTGGCTCACCATAGCCCGTATTACATGGACATTTCGTTATGAGTAGATAAATCTAATACAACAACGACTATTTCAGTGCTTTCAGAGATCAGTCCAACCCGTCCTCGCAAATTCGTATAGTCAATATTGACTTATTAAATACGTGCATAGGTGACATACTTAACATAATAGATACCCTTAAAATCTTCATAGAAAACACCGACCTTACGTAACCTTGTTAGTATGTTAAGATAAGCATCTTATGGCTTCGTAATTACAATTGTTACTTAACCTATTATAGGTATAGGTTAAGTAATAATACCTATTATAACCTATAACCTATACCTATTATAGGTATAGGTTAAGTAATAATTGTAATTACGAAGCAATAAGATGCTTATTTTAACATACTAACAAGGTTAGGTAAGGTAGGTGTATTCTATGAAGCTTTTTAAGGGTATCTGTTATGTTTAGTATATCACCTATGCACGTATTTAATAAGTCAATATTGACTATACGAATTTGCGAGGACGGGTTGCAACGTCATGCACTTAGATTTTTATCTCCTGAGTCTCAAGGTGGGACCTGATGATGGGACCCGGGAGACCTGCTCTCCTGGTCACCATTAAGGTGAGAGTACCTTGTGTTCCTCACCATTAAGGTGAGAATGACTTGTGCTCCTCACCATTAAGGTGAGAGTGACTTGTGCTCCTCACCATTAAGGTGAGAGTGACTTGTGCTCCTCACCATTAAGGTGAGAGTGACTTGTGCCCCTCACCATTAAGGTGAGAGTGACTTGTGCCCCTCACCATTAAAGTGAGTGTGACTTGTGCTCCTCACCATTAAGGTGAGTGTGACTTGTGCTCCTCACCATTAAGGAAAGTGATGTGTGCTCCTCACCATTAAGGTGAGAGTAAGCTACCCACAACAGCAGCAGGTAAAGCGTAACATAACATCGTCAAGGTAATGACAGCCACCAACCTTCCTAGCGTGATGAAGCAGCTGAGGAAGCTGCCAGCGAGTACCGTTACCATCCAAGGCGACCGCTGTTGTCCTGAAGACGCCCACACCTCCTCCCACTCGTAACACCTTTATTAACTGCATTAAATTAATTCATACAAGTAAAGATTGTTCCGCTGATGATTGTAAATTTGTGCCCTGCCATTTACAATATATATATATATATAAAATATCCCTCAAGTTTCTTGTTACTAGTTCACAATCCTTACATGTGTGACTGCTGGGTGAGAGGAGGCAGCGTCTGTGATGAAGAATACAGAACAGCGGGGATGGTCATCTGATGACAACACAGCATCCAACACTCCGGCCACTGCTCCTGGTGTGAGATCATCATCTGTGGAGGTGAGCATCATGTGTAATATACTCTCAAGAAACCGTAAAGTATTGAACAAATTATTTAATATATTTAGGTCTAGTAAATATTTTGCGGCAGTTCGGTTAGGAGATGGCCACTAAGTGTTTAAAGTCCTTATGACTAACATAAAATAATAACAATAATAATCATTGGAGCAATTGTGGGATTCGAACCAGTGTTCCGGGTCACCCCACCAACACGTCTTAACCCGTTGGATCACAATATGTTATAAGTAATTTAACCTGGTATCCTACTGAATCCGCTATGGGTCAAAAGGCACCGAGATGATACTAAATCAAGCTTTAACATATTACCAGCGATTCTTGAGTGCAGTGAGGGTACATAAATAAAAAAGATGATCATACAAATAATTATTATTAAGAAGGAATTTTGAACTTGTCTGTGAGCCAGAAAGGGTGAGTAAAGGTGTTTTGTGTACAAAAGTAATTTATTTTATTGTGCAAACAGTAGTCAATATGTCTCCAAGTTTATTAAACAAATAACTTCAATAACAATACAGTGGTTCTGTAATAATAATATGTTCTCACAGAGGATCTGCAGTTGGTCCTGCAATAGCCCACGTTGAGTTTCCATAGAGCTAGCAACAAGACAGTTATACGCAAGTGATAGTGACAAAAGTAATGATCTCTTCCACTAGGATATTGTAATCCTGCGGTTGATCATCGTTCTGCCAAGACGGAAATTCGCTGGAGGACTTAGGATGCTTGGGGTTCATTACATCAAATTTATGATGATGCGAGGCTATGGGGAGCTGTTCTACCCTTGAGACGGTGTCACGAATCATTAAATGAATAATAATATTAATTCATTAAGACATAAAATAAGATATAGGTGAGAGTAATATAAGGAAAAGTGTCTACTTGAAAGTGTGTATAATTAACACTAATTTATTTAAATAAATTAACAATAATACAAGTTAATTACGTTAACAGACAGTCTCCCGCCCATAAAAGCTAAGCAAACAGGAAACTTGTATACCGCCACTCTGAAAGGCAACATTGTTCCATCGGGCAACCTCGGCCAAAACGCTGTGCGTATTAGTGGCTTTAGGCATGTATGTACTAGCTCTATTTATAAATCCAAGATTTGTTTGAACTCATCTTTGTGTATGTACTTTTACCTGAATAAACATTTGATTTGATTGTGAACTAACTTAACACTTGTGACAACTCTCGATTTTTCACTAACAAACACAAGGGTAATCAACTGGAATTATTGATATACTGAAACACTTCTGTCAATTGATAATGCATGTACATAGCAGTGATAATATTATCCTACACTGAAATATAGAATTTGTACACAAAAAAGATCTCTTATTCCTGTAAAAAAGCACAATAACATATGACAATAATAGGTCACAAAACACTAATAATCAATGTTATGCAATTATACACAACACACAAACACACACACACATGCNCCACCAAGACCTGCCAACCCCTGGCACCTCTCGGCCAAGCGCCCCCCTGAACACCGTCCACCCCGCTGGGAGAACCAGCCAGAATACGCCCAAAAAAAAAATCTATCAACAATCCTGTGACCTAAGGCGATAGGTGCGCCAGGCATCGTACAATCGGACCATTGAAGAGGTATGCCAAACGGCAGTAGCAAAGCCAAAACGCGAAAACAGGACGTGATCTGGCGGCTCCCAGGCGGAGGAGGTATCCAGATGTCCACTCGGCGTCAAGGTTGAACAAGGAGTCCCAGCTTGTTTTGTATACATACAATGACTCGTTTGGCTCCCTCCCGAAGAGGCGGTTTCTCGTGGCATGGTTCTATCTGGTCTATTATTTGACAATAGGAGGGAGCCCATAAGTTTATGGAATATTTCTTAAAGTTAAAGCATTGAAAACACTTTTCTATTAATTCTAATGCTAAGACTGTAGTTTAAGGAATACTTGTGGTGTTAAATGAAAGTAAGGTGATGATATCACAGATATCCCGTTTTCTGTAATCCTTTTATGACCACTAATGTAATAGTATAACCAGGATTGCTGGTTATATTTTAATTTTTTTTTTTTTTTTAAATTTTGCCCCGAGGGGCGAGTTTATTGGGCAGCGCCACTCATCCTGTGAGTGGACATACCGCCATAGCAGCATGTACAACACTCCCCAATAGGAAGAAAACCCGCTGGGTTGTTCATCCTGTCACTTGTACCCAGACACAGCTGGGACTTGCTTAACTGTCTCAAGTGAACAGCTCCTCAAACAAGAAGATTAACATCTATCAACCCTTAAAAGCTTACGTTATCTTGCGGGTGCAAAATGGGGAAATCTTTTAAGAACAGTATCAATATTTGACAAATAGTGTTTTCCTAACTCAAACAATGTGGGGTTTATTATTCTACACATATTTCTGATGTCTCTCAGGTGTTCACATTCACGTAGATAGTGGTCAAGGCGGTGTCCATCACTCTCACCACAGATTCTGCAACTTCGCTGATCAACTGTTGTTTCCATTCCATATCTCCATGGATATCTGTATCCAAGACGGATTCTCGCTATTACTGATTCTCTCCCTCGTCCTCCTCCTCTTCGGCCATAATGATTGGGATTGCCAGCTGCAACCATGTTGTACCATCGTACAGATTCACTGGTTTGTGCTTCTATCCTCCTTTCCTCAGTTACCTTGTCACGGTGATGTTGCCTGACAATACCTCTAATTTGTAGTAGAGTCTTGGGTATGAAGTATTCAATATGGTCTCCTTCAGCGCCTTCAGCAGCCAGCACATCTGCTCGTTCATTCCCACATATCCCAACATGGGAGGGGATCCACAGAAACTTGATGACTCTTCCCTGATTGGTAAGAACTCTCACAGCTCTCTTAATTTCAGCGACTATTGCAAGATTTTCTGCCCGATTTTACTTAGGCTTTGTAGTGCTGCTTTTGAATCGGTGCAAATCACTGCACCATTAGTGTTCCGTTCAAGAAACCTTAGCGCCATAACAATGGCAGTTAGCTCTGCTTGCGTTGAAGAGGCATAGTTCTCAATACGTGCTTTTTCTTCATTTCTGCGTTGGAAAGTATTATCCTTGATTACCGTGTATGCTGCACCAGCCCTGCCATTGACAGGATTAAATGACCCGTCAGTGTAGATTTAATCTAGTTCATCTCCGGCTTCTTTATAAATTTCCTCGAGATACTTGTGCCTCATTTCTTGTGGTAACATGTTGGATTTTTTCATTGCCATTTCATTGATGATAATCTTGCATGAGTCATCCTCCAAGGGAGGTAACCTCTCTACAGGCAGGAGCTCACGGGCTTGCTCAAGCAGGTGAAGCTCTTCAAGATAACAGAATGATCTGTGATGCCATTTTTTGCTTCTCCGGTTTCACCCTGAGAGTAGCACAGCGCTCGGTTTTTTCTTAGCAATATCATTGTAATGGGGATTTCTGGCTATCCTAACTGCAAGCTTAGCATTCAGCTCCTTAATTCTGCTTTTAACACTGGGAAGGGACAACTCCCCTCGTAGATTAGACGTTTTGGCAGTTCATGGAACTCCAAGAATGATTGTCATGGCTTCATTTTGAATGCTTTCAAGCCTTTTCATATCGCTTTGGGAGTAGGTGCACAGAACTGGTGCGGCATAGTCTGTGACAGAGCGCACATAGGCTGTGTACATCATTTTAATCACGTCAATAGAGGCTCCATGTCCATTCCAGGTCAAAGTTTTCAGTGCCCTGAGTCGACCTTTGCATGTTCCTATGAGTTGATTGAGCTCCTGTTTCTTCCCCTTGTTAGAGCCGACAGTAACGCCAAGGTACCGATAATGGTCAACCCATTCAAGTGTTACACCATTAATTTGCAGTTCTTCATTTACTCTCCGCTTGTGATGGGAGTATGCCTTCGTCTTGTTTGTGGAGAGAGTGAAACCGAGCTCAATACATTTCCTTCCGAGGAGTTCAATGGACTGTTCAATTTTTCTCAAGGTGGGAGCTTGTATTAGGACATCATCTGCATATCCCACTTGTTGTGTTCCTTCCGGAAAATCAATATTTGCAATGGCGTTCATAAGTATATTGAATAGTGTAGGGCTTAAGACTCCGCCTTGGGGGGTCCCGAGTTCCATATTCATTGTTCTGGAGACTGCTCCATTGAAGCAGACCTTGGCTTTCCTCCCTGTGATATAGTCTTCAACCCTTTTCATGAGTCTCCCCTTGACACCCATGCATGCAAGCTCGTCCAGGATCGCAATTCCCTGTGCTTTGTCGAAGGCTCCTTTGATGTCAACAAATACAGAATACCTAGCCGTGTCATTAGCCAAGTAATTAACTATACAATTTGCTGTGCTCCGTCCTTTAACAAATCCATTGACCCCCTCCCCTAACCTGCCTATTTTGTGCAACAGTCGGTTTAGGATGATCCTTTCAAGCATCTTGCAAGTGCATGACACGAGACTGATAGGTCTGTAATTACCAGGGTCATTGGGCTTCGGTAGGGGAACAATTATTGCGTGTTTTCATTGTGTGGGCAGCACTCCACTTAGGAATGACTTGTTAAACAGGTGGAGTAGTGGATTCCCAGACACTTCACACAGTGCATCGAGTATGTCGTAGGTGACTCCATCTTCACCAGGTGCTATACTTTTACCCTTTTTCATAGCGCCCCTTACTTCCTGGGTTGTGATTGGTTCCCCATACTCGTCATCACTAGACAGTGCTCTTGTTATCCTAATTCTTCTGTCATCATGTCGCAGGAGCTGTTCCCTGCTGATTTCTGCAGGGAGGGAGGAGAAGGATGCTGCATCACTCCACTTGTGAATTAGTTCCTCGGCCACACCCTGGGGGTCTTTGTGAGCCGCAGGCCGGGTTCTGCACCCCTTAGCTATCTGAATTTTTGCCCACACTTGTCTTGCAGATGTTTCTCTTCCAATAGAGCTAGTGAACTCAAGCCATTGTCTTTCCCGCTCTTTAATTATCTCTTCCCCTGGCTACTTGACACACAGTTTTAAACAACTCTTGGTTACTTTCAGTGGGATGTCTCCGGTACTCCCTACTCATGTCTCTTACATTTGCGTTAAACATCTTTATGTAATCGTTCTCATACCATTTTATTTTCTTCCTCTGAGGGTTACTTCGCCCGGGCGTACAGCACCCGGGCAAAGTAACTCCCTCTCCCGAAGAGGGAGTTTCGTAGTTGTATAGAATAGAGCCAGGGCTTAACTCAGCAGCCTGGAGAGAATTTTTGGATAGATACGTGGCAGAATCAATCCCACCGCACAAAGCACCAGGGGGTTAATCTAAGAGGGCCAATCAGCATCCAAAAGTCATTGTTTGATATTCCACTACAGCATCACTATCTCAGGGAGCGCTCAGGGTCTATTTTTTCCTTGTTCTTCAGTTTCTTGTTTTGGCTTCACGTCTGTACATGGGTGTCCAAAGGCGACGGTATCGTGGGAAACACTCGACGATATTCTGCGATACATCGAGGGTGATTGCCTAGCAATTTTTTAAAGTGGTGTATCGACCTGTGTGTTAAGCCCAAAATGTCAGGTGCATCGTGACCCTCAAACAAGGGCATTCGTATCCTTTGAGGCGTCGAGTCTGCTTCCTCGGAGCCATTCTCATCTTCGCCGGAGAGATCATCAACGTCCACATGCACTTTTAAAGATGCATAGTCCTCTTTGTCCTGTGTCGAAAGTATTTCTGTTTTTTGTGTGTGTTTGTGTTGTGAACTGCTGTCACCTGCTGTCACGGCTGTTTGGGTGGTTGCATTACCTCGTTCTTTCACTGGTAGCAGTACTGGCGCGATGATGTTTGCTTCCAGAAAACCATTCATTGTTCTGAAGACCAGATCATTGTTTCACTTCGCAATTCTATCTGCATATGCAATGATGATCAGGACGTGGATGCTCTGGGTGGATATTGGCATTCCTGGTTTCGGTGTGTCTTGCTGCTGAGGCTTATGTGGGCGTCCAGTCCATACTGATGTTGTCTGCGTCTGCCTTGTTGAAGGTAGACTCGGGAACTGGTCAGCCTCCAAGGTCCAAGGATGCGTCGAGTTGCCTCTGGGTGGTCGATGGCGTGGTGACCTTCTACTTACGCTTCTTTAGTTCCACCTTTCTTCTTTATGCAGAGTAGGTGGCGGTGTGCTGTTATCCACAGTTTGCACATTTTTTAGCAGTGGCGGTGCAGTCCTTGTAGTTGTGAGTGCCAGAACAAGAACTAACTGCACATAGCCGTTTGTTCTGGGCACTTGTTTGAGAAGTGTTCATAGCTGAAGTACTTGTAGCACTGTCTTACATTGTTGATATTCTTCATGGCGATCTGGTTTGGTGAGGAGATGATGCCAAAGCACTTGAAACCATTCTTCACTGTTTCCTGGGCCTGTTCTGCTGTCTATCTTCATCGTGGGTCGAGTGGTGTGGGCGGTCTTAATAAGCAAAGCTGTCGTCGCTGTCAGTGTTGGGTTTTCGGCATTGACTTGTTGCACTATGTTGTCGGGGCCCCTCACCCGCTAGTCATCGGTTCAGTTTATTGGCGAAAATATTTCTCCAGCTGTGATTTGTCTAGGAAGAATGGGTGAGAGTTTATCCTCTGATAGTGGGAACCGGTAGTCGGATCTGGATCCGGTGTTCCAGATCCAGGATTAAACCGTGATGGAATAGGTGCGATGGAATTTTGTCTACCACGATGGGCTCTAACGGGCGGACATAAACGGCCAAACATACAAGAGCTTGTACCACCTGATTGACTTGAGGCTCTGTAATAGTAAGGAACCACAACATTTTTAATTTTACCAATGTCACAGGTTTTTATTGATGATCAGTAACCTTTTGCGTGACAAATGTCTTCTGGGACCCTTGGTCAAACTACCCTTGGGAATAGACCTTGGTCCCTTTATTTTTTTATTGTCCGTTCGGCAGTGGGCAAAGTCACATTATTGTTGGAGTTTGTTGAAAGGACACTAATCTCCTGTTGCACCTTGCAGTACTGTACAGTAGTGGAAAGCAATATCTTACTCCACTTGGGGTTTTGCAGTCTTCGCTGTTCCTGCACAGTATTGTGTGGTGTTGACACCTGTTACACCTGTTGCAGGTGTGTAGTTGGGTCTCACAGGTGTTGTGTGTCCTGAGACCCCATGGGCATTTTTGCAACTTCTTGAGTCGCTTGACACGGGTGGTGCGATCAGGACAATTTGAGCAATGGTAGATAGTGTTCCTCCTGGCAGGAGGAACATTGCCTGGAGAGGGAGGAACTGCCAGCCTATAGCACTTTTTGGAGCTCCTGCCTTGGGTGACACAGTAACTGTAGGCTAACAGGGACCTACTGCATAGATGCCCACACTACCCGACTTCCACATAGAAGTGGAAGTGAGTTGTTTTGGTTTATTAGTAGTACTTAAGGTACATTTAGGTTTCCCCGATTTCTCAGGTTATAATCTTTCGGTGTTAGTAAATAAGCTAAAAGCCCATAATGCAATTAAATATAATACCGAAAGGTTATCACCTGAGAAATGTGAAACTTAAAGGTACTTTAAGTACTACTAATAAACCAAAACAATCCACTTCCGCTTCTAAGTGGAAGTCGGGCAGTGTGGGGGCTTATGCAGTAGGTCCTCCATAGCCTACAGTTACTGTGCGTTATTCTCAACCTGCTCGAAAATATCTTCTTCGAGCGAGAATGTTATAAAAGTGAGAACAGATATTAACTTAAACAGCTTAAGTGACCACTCGGAACCCTGAACATTAACTTGGGTGCTGAGTGCTTTCACTAATGACTCCAGCTCTAGCCTAAAGCTTTGAAGAGAGTGTAGTCGATTGATAAGTGGAGTTAAATACACCAATTGATAGTAATGATTAGCAATACTAATCTCTTTCTT
>WNGS01090264.1:29930-48634 GCA_020271785.1 Procambarus virginalis
ATTTAAGTGTCCTCTTTCTTTGTACATTTGTAGTGTGACAGTGACCCTTCCCTACAATGAAAAGTAATATGAGCATGATCCTTACACCATCAGTCAGAAATTGGGAGTGATTTACCCACAACGGCAATAT
This sequence comes from Procambarus virginalis, assembly GCA_020271785.1. Lineage (NCBI taxonomy): Eukaryota > Metazoa > Arthropoda > Malacostraca > Decapoda > Cambaridae > Procambarus > Procambarus virginalis. The sequence continues at coordinate 30,061 of WNGS01090264.1, forward strand.
GGTGAAAGTGACTTACTAACTTCAGTAATAGTGTGAGAGTGACCGAGCAAACTCTTTTTGGCTTTCAAACCTTTTTAAAACTACTTTTATCGCTTTTTCCTTTTAAGTTTTAAAAACCTAATTTTGAGAATTTCTTAAAACTTTTTAAAAGCAGGTCAAAATCTTTAATAACGAGATTGGAGATTTTGAGAGAGAGAGAGAGAGAGAGAGAGAGAGAGAGAGAGAGAGAGAGAGAGAGAGAGAGAGAGAGAGAGAGAGAGAGAGAGAGAGAGAGAGAGAGAGAGAGAGAGAGAAGAGAGAGAGAGAGAGTTTTTTTATTTGGTCCTCCTTATGGAAGAGGGCAGAGGTTGCACCATTATACAAAAAGAAGAGCCATTCAGTGGTTGATAACTACAGACCAGTGTCTCCGCTCTCAATTACTCGTAAAATTCTTGATTCCTTAATCGCTCAGCAAATAATATAATTTTTTTATCATCATCGGCTAATATGTGATCCACAGTATGGTTTTAAAAAGGCAGATCTGCTGCTGATCTCTTGCTAAATCTCTTCACTATGTGGCATCAATAACTTTGAGTCCAAGATCAGCTGTGTTGTTGCTCTAGACATAGCAGGAGCCTTGATTGGGTCTGGCGCTCTGGATTAGTAGTGAAGCTTCAATCACTAGGCATCTCAGGCTCCATCTTATAGTTAATAAAATACTTCCTTCAAAAACAGATTCTAAGAACGGATCCTCAACGGAGCAGAATCCAAAACCCCTCAATTGGTGCCAGCGTTCCACAGGGTAATGTGCTTGGCCCTCTGCTGTGGAATGTTTATTTTAACAATATACTTCATCTCATTACTGAAGCTCACGCATAACTAGACTGTGTATTGTAAATCGGGCAGGCTTACAAAGGGGAGACAAAACCATGTGTGAGTTCACAAATGAAATTGACATAAGAATCAGGGAACTGCAGAAGGCCTATTGGTCCAGACTGAGGGAGGAGCAGACAGTTACTGTACTCAACTAGTTGTACTCACCTAGTTGTACTCATCTAGTTGTGTGCACGGTGGTTGAGCTCTGGCTCTTTGGTCCCACCTCTCAACTGTCAATTAACCGATGTACAGGTTCCTGAGCCTATTGGGCTCTATCATATCTACATTTGAAACTGTATATAGAGTCAGCTTCCACCACATCACTTATCACTTCCTAATGCATTCCATTTATCAACCATTCGGACACTAAAACTCATTCGTTCTAATATCTCTGTAGCTCATTTGGGCACTCAGTTTCCATCTGTATCCCCTAGTGCGTGTGCGCTTGTGTTAAATAACCTGTCTTTATCTACCCTATCCTTTGAGAATCTTGTATGTGGTGATCATGTTCCCCCTAACTCTTCTATCTCCCAGCGACGTGAGTTTTAATTATCGTAGTCTCTCCTCGTAGCTCATACCTCTCAGTTTGGGTGCTAGTCTGGTGGCAACCCTCTGAACCTTTTCCAGTTTAATCTTATGCTTGACTAGATATCGACTCTATGCTGGAGCTGCATACTCCAGGATTGGTCTGACATATATGATATACAAAGTTATAAATGATTCCTTTCACAAGTTTCTAAAGGTCGTTCTTATGCTGGCAAACCTGGCATATGCCACTGATGTTATCCTCTTGATGTGGGCTTCAGGGGACATTTCTGCCGTGATATCAACCCCCAGGTCTTTCTCTCTCTCTGACTCTTGAAGAATTTCATCTCCCAAATGATACCTTGTAACTGGCCTCCTGCTCCCAACGCCTATCTCCAGAATATTACATTTGCTATGGTTAAACTCTAACAACCATTTGTTCGCCCATTCCTTCAGTTTATCCAGGTCTTCTTAAATCCTCAAGCAGTCTTCCTCTGTCTTAATCCTTTTCATAATTTTGGCATCGTCAGCAAACATTGAGTGGAATGAGTCTATACCCTCTGGGAGATCTTTTATGTATATCAGAAACAGGATAGGTCCGATTACAGAGCCCTGTGTGACTCCACTGGTGACTTCATGCCAATCTGATGTCTCACCGCTCACTGTAACTCTCTGCTTCCTATTGCTTAGGTACTCCCTTATCCACTGGAGCACCCTTACCAGTTACTCCTGCCCGTCTCTCCAGCTTATGTACAGTACCCTCTTATGGGGAACTGTGTCAAAGGCTTTCAGACAGTCCAATAAAATGCAGTCCACACAGCCTTCTCTTACTTGCGTAATCTTTGTCACCTGATCGTGGAATTCTATTAAGCCAGTAAGGCAAGATTTACCCTCCCTGAACCCTTGTTGATGGGTTGTCACGAAGTCCCTTCTCTCCAGATGTGTTATTAGGTTTTTTTCTCGCGATCTTCTCCATCACCTTGCATGGAATACAAGTCAAGGACACTGGCCTGTAGTTCAGTGCCTATTGTCTGTCACCCGTTTTGTATATTGGGACTACATTAGCCGTCTTAATCCGTATTTCTGGTATGCCTCCCATCTCCAGTGACCTACTATGCACTATTGAGAGTGGCAAGCACAGTATCTCTGCACACTCTTTCAATACCCATGGTGAGATTCCGTCTGGATCAACAGCCTTCCTCACATCTAGATCCAACAGATGCCTCTTGACCTCATCTCTATAAATTTCGAACCCTTCCAAGGCCGCCTGATTTACTGCCTCCTTTCCTAGCGCAGTGACCTCATCTTTTTCAATTGTGAAGACCTCCTGGAACCTCTTGTTGAGTTCTTCACACACACCTCTTTGTCATTCTCCGTATGAGGGGAGAGGGTTCCGATTGTGTCTTGATACCAATAATGAAGGGTTTAGTGAGGGAAGTGGTACTAGTGAGGGGAGCTATGTGGTGCCATGAGGACAGAGATGGAGTCTGTGGGAGGAGCTAACAGGGGGTCTTAAGAAGACTCTGACAAAGCCGCCAAAAGATGTCATAAAGACTTCCAACTCATTCGCCGCGCTGGAAATGATAAGGAGAAAGGTGGCAGTAAAAGTATGTGTTGATGGGGACCAAACTTGCAAAATGAGCAGGGGAAAGAGAAGGGCCTCAAAATAGCAATACACTTAAGGAATATTACACAAACAGTAGAAGACTAAGAAACAAAATAAACGATTTAAATGCTCTTGTCTGCACAAAAACAATAGATATTATTGCACTTACCGAAACATGGATGAATGTAGAAAACTAAGAACTATTAGCTGAACATCAAATAACCGAAATTAAACTATTTCACACAGATATATATATATATATATATATATATATACATATATATATATATATATATATATATATATATATATATATATATATATATATATATATATATATATATATATATATATATATATATATATATATATATATATATATATATATATATATATTCCAATTGAGCTTCTCCGCAGCTCATAAAACGGAGGAAAGAGTCCTGAAAGATATTGTTAATAGAAATGTTATCCCTACAGACAAAAATCAGAAGATACAACTAACGATTTACTATAAAACCAAAAGAAACGGCCAGACTTCTCATGAGAAACTCTCCAGACACGGAGCAGAACGCTCTAAAAGAGATAAACATCGTCTATGCCTTCAAATGCCCACTTGGGGACTGTAAGCCTCAAAAAACTCAGTATATAGGCAAGACAACAACATCTCTTTCCAGGCGTTTAACGATGCATAAGCAACAGGGCTCCATTAAGGAACATATATTCTCTTCCCACAACCAAACCATCACCAGAGAAATCTTAACAAACAACACAGAAATCATTGATATATACAGAGACAGCAGGCGGCTTTACATTTGCGAGGCACTACACATCAAGAAGTCAACACCAGCAATCAACAGCCAATTAACGCACAACTATATTCTACCCACTACAAGACTCCGCTCCAATATAGAAACATCAAGAAATATGGGCCAATAGGCCTTCTGCAGTTCTATTGGTACCCAACTTCTACTTCTACAAATCTATACCCCGTTTTCCATGTTCTGTGTTTCACCCCACTATTGTATTACATCACCTCACCCAAATGCAGGTATAAGAGCCAATGTTGTTTCATAAAGCATAAGTTGTGTGTAGATAAACTAAAGTCTTTGAAAATGTAATAAGTTTTATGAAACGCGCTCAAGTGTCACGTCAGACTAGAAATAAAAATGAATTTTGGAGAATTGATTTTTCATTTACCGTCACCAGTAAAAAGAAACATAAGGAAAATAGAGAAAATTCGTGTTAGAATTATTAATCTTACTTTTTTGGTCATATTTAATAATATATATATATATATATATATATATATGTATATATATATATATATATATATATATATGTATATAACTGAAAACTCACACCCCAGAAGTGACTCGAACCCATACTCCCAGGAGCAACGCAACTGGTATGTACAGGGACGCCTTAAACCACTTGACCATCACGACCGGACATAAGGAAGTGATAGCCGAGGCTATATGAACCACTTCCCCGCCGGCACTTGGATGGTAATCTTGGGCATAGCATTTTATCAAATCACCTCATTTTTTGGGGCAACACGTGAGGAACACAAATGCAAACAAGCCTGAATGGTCCCCAGGACTAGATACAACTGAAAACTCACACCCCAGAAGTGACTCGAACCCATACTCCCAGGAGCAACGCAACTGGTATGTACAGGGACGCCTTAAACCACTTGACCATCACGACCGGACATAAGGAAGTGATAGCCGAGGCTATATGAACCACTTCCCCACCGGCACTTGGATGGTAATCTTGGGCATAGCATTTTATCAAATCACCTCATTTTTTGGGGCAACACGTGAGGAACACAAATGCAAACAAGCCTGAATGGTCCCCAGGACTAGATACAACTGAAAACTCACACCCCAGAAGTGACTCGAACCCATACTCCCAGGAGCAACGCAACTGGTATGTACAGGGACGCCTTAAACCACTTGACCATCACGACCGGACATAAGGAAGTGATAGCCGAGGCTATATGAACCACTTCCCCGCCGGCACTTGGATGGTAATCTTGGGCATAGCATTTTATCAAATCACCTCATTTTTTGGGGCAACACGTGAGGAACACAAATGCAAACAAGCCTGAATGGTCCCCAGGACTAGATACAACTGAAAACTCACACCCCAGAAGTGACTCGAACCCATACTCCCAGAAAAAAAAAAAAAAATGAGGTGATTTGATAAAATGCTATGCCCAAGATTACCATCCAAGTGCCGGCGGGGAAGTGGTTCATATAGCCTCGGCTATCACTTCCTTATGTCCGGTCGTGATGGTCAAGTGGTTTAAGGCGTCCCTGTACATACCAGTTGCGTTGCTCCTGGGAGTATGGGTTCGAGTCACTTCTGGGGTGTGAGTTTTCAGTTGTATCTAGTCCTGGGGACCATTCAGGCTTGTTTGCATTTGTGTTCCTCACGTGTTGCCCCAAAAAATGAGGTGATTTGATAAAATGCTATGCCCAAGATTACCATCCAAGTGCCGGCGGGGAAGTGGTTCATATAGCCTCGGCTATCACTTCCTTATGTCCGGTCGTGATGGTCAAGTGGTTTAAGGCGTCCCTGTACATACCAGTTGCGTTGCTCCTGGGAGTATGGGTTCGAGTCACTTCTGGGGTGTGAGTTTTCAGTTGTATCTAGTCCTGGGGACCATTCAGGCTTGTTTGCATTTGTGTTCCTCACGTGTTGCCCCAAAAAATGAGGTGATTTGATAAAATGCTATGCCCAAGATTACCATCCAAGTGCCGGCGGGGAAGTGGTTCATATAGCCTCGGCTATCACTTCCTTATGTCCGGTCGTGATGGTCAAGTGGTTTAAGGCGTCCCTGTACATACCAGTTGCGTTGCTCCTGGGAGTATGGGTTCGAGTCACTTCTGGGGTGTGAGTTTTCAGTTGTATCTAGTCCTGGGGACCATTCAGGCTTGTTTGCATTTGTGTTCCTCACGTGTTGCCCCAAAAAATGAGGTGATTTGATAAAATGCTATGCCCAAGATTACCATCCAGTGCCGGCGGGGAAGTGGTTCATATAGCCTCGGCTATCACTTCCTTATGTCCGGTCGTGATGGTCAAGTGGTTTAAGGCGTCCCTGTACATACCAGTTGCGTTGCTCCTGGGAGTATGGGTTCGAGTCACTTCTGGGGTGTGAGTTTTCAGTTGTATCTAGTCCTGGGGACCATTCAGGCTTGTTTGCATATATGTATATATATATATATATATATATATATATATATATATATATATATATATATATATTATATATACTATTAGAATATGTATATAGATATATATATATATATATCTATATCTATNAATTTATGTTTCGATAGCAATTTGTAGGATGTTAAGTGGACTGTATTTCTGCAATAATCTCACAAATCGATCCATACACATTAGGGGGGTTTATATTGAATTTATATATATGCAGCCAATCAAACTACAGTATTAAACTACATATATTAGTATACATTGAGGAGGTTCCTTATCTAATTACACAGCAGGCTTAGTTCACCAGGTATAACTAGGATGTAGACATCAAATTATCCTATTTTAAGGCAGTTTCAACACCCAGTAACTGATACCTTACCTTGAGGATACCTTGAGGTGCTTCCGGGGCTTATCGTCCCCGCGGCCCGGTCATCGACCAGGCCTCCTGGTTGCTGGACTGATCAACCAGGCTGTTGGACGCGGCTGCTCGCAGCCTGACGTATGAGTCACAGCCTGGTTGATCAGGTATCCTTTGGAGGTGCTTATCCAGTTCTCTCTTGAACACTGTGAGGGGTTTGCCAGTTATGTCCCTTATGTGTAGTGGAAGCGTGTTGAACAGTCTCGGGCCTCTGATGTTGATAGAGTTCTCTCTCAGAGTACCAGTTGCACCTCTGCTTTTCAACGGGGGTATTCTGCACATCCTGCCATGTCTTCTGGTCTCATGTGATGTTATTTCTGTGTGCAGGTTTGGGACCAGCCCCTCTAATATTTTCCACGTGTAAATTATTATGTATCTCTCCCGCCTGCGCTCAAGGGAATACAGATTTAGGCTCTTTAGTCGGTCCCAATAGTTTAGATGTTTTACCGAGTGGATTCTAGCAGTAAAGGATCTCTGCACGCTCTCCAGGTCAGCAATTTCACCAGCAGTGAAAGGGGCTGTCATTGTGCAGCAGTACTCCACTCTAGAGAGCACAAGCGTTTTGAAAAGTGTCATCATCGGTATAGCATCTCTAGTGTGAAAAGTTCTTGTTATCCAACCTGTCATTTTTCTTGCAGTTGTGACGGCTACTTTATTGTGTTCTTTAAAGGTAAGGTCTTCCGACATGAGTACACCCAGATCCTTTACATTGCCTTTTCGTTCTATGTTATGATTTGCCTGAGTTTTGTACGTGGTTTCCGTTTTTATATTTTCATTTTTTCCATAGCGCATGAGCTGGAACTTGTCTTCGTTAAACACCATATTATTTTCTGTAGCCCATAGAAAGACCTGATCTACATCTGACTGGAGGTTCGCCGTGTCCTCTATGTTGCCTACTCTCATGAAGATCCTAGTGTCATCTGCAAAGGATGATACAGTGCTATAGGTTGTGTTCTTGTCTATGTCCGATATGAGGATGAGAAAAAGTACTGGAGCAAGCACAGTACCCTGGGGGACTGAGCTCTTAACGGTTGACGGGTTGGATTTTATTTTGTTGACTATTACACATTGGGTTCTGTTGGTCAGGAAATTGTAGATCCATCTGCCTACTTTTCCGGTAATTCCTTTTGAGCGCATTTTATGGGCAATAACACCATGGTCACATTTATCAAAAGCTTTTGCGAAATCTGTGTAAATTACATCAGCGTTTTGTTTGTCTTCCATAGCATCTAATGCCATATCATAGTGGTCCAGCAACTGCGACAGGCAAGAGCGCCCTGTTCTGAAACCATGTTGTCCGGGGTTATGGAGATGCTGTGATTCCATGTATTTTGTGATCTTACTTCTTAGCACTCTCTCAAAAATTTTTATGATGTGCGATGTTAGTGCTATCGGTCTGTAATTTTTTGCCTCTGCCTTATTTCCTCCTTTATGAAGTGGTGCTATCTCTGCTGTTTTTAGTATATCAGGAATAACGCCAGTATCTAGGCTTTGTCTCCACAGAATGTGAAGGGCCTGCGATAGTGGTTTTTTACAGTTCTTGATGAATATGGAGTTCCAAGAATCCGGGCCTGGTGCGGAGTGCATAGGCATACTGTTTATGGCTTCTTCAAAATCCAGTGGGGATAGGGTGACGTCTGATATATGATTTGATGTTGGTATCATATCCATGAAAAATTCATTTGGGTTATCGATCTTTAGTGCGTTTAATGGCTCGCTGAAGACAGAGTCGTATTGCTTCCTCAGTAGCTCGCTCATTTCTTTGTTGTCATCGGTGAAAGTTCCATCTTCCTTTCGCAGGGGCCCGATACTAGATGTGGTTTTTGATCTTGATTTTGCATAGGAGAAAAAATATTTCGGGTTTCTCTCTATTTCACTGATGGCCTTTTGCTCTCTTTCCCTCTCCTGGTTTTGTATGATTCTTGTAGCTTGAGTTCAATTTTTCCTATTTCGCTACCTAACCTTCTTCGCCGTTCCTGAGATAGGGTGCGACTCTCAAGTTGTACCGCGATTCGTTTTCTTCGCCTATATAGGGAACGACGTTCTCGTTCCAATCTGCATCTCTTCCTCTTTTTTCTTAGGGGGATGCGGTTTGTACATATTTCTAGTGCTACTGAGCTTATTTTTTCCAGGCACTGGTTCAGGTTCGCATTTCCTAGCTGTTCTTCCCAGTTTATTTCTGTGAAGTCCTGGTTTATTTGCTCCCAGTTTATCTGTTTATTATTGAAGTTGAATTTGCTGAAATCTCCTCCACCGGGAATCTGGACTGGTTTTGAAGGTCTATTCCCCATGGTTGTCATAACTTCAATTAAGTTGTGATCTGAGTAACAGGTATTTGTAATCATTATGTTCCTGATCAATTCATCATTATTAGTGAAAATGAGGTCCAGCGTGTTCTCCTTCCTGGTTGGTTCTACTATTTGCTGGTTTAAGGCAAACCTGTCGCACATCCGTAGCAGGTCATTTGCATGTGCCTGTTCATTAAGGCTACTTCCTGGTATTCTTTCTGATATTACTGTATTAGCCAGGTGCTTCCATTTCAGGTGCCGTAGGTTGAAGTCCCCAAGCAGGATGATGTTCGGAGCTGGATTTGTGAGGTTTTCCAAGCAGTGTTCTACTTTCATTAGTTGGTCTTTAAACTGCTGAGGGTTTGCCTCCGGTGACTTATATACAAGGACAATAACTACATTTATAATCTCTATTTTGATTATCAGCACTTCCACCATATCATTTGAGGTGTTTAGCAGCTCAGTACAGATGAGTGTGTCTTTGATGTATAGGCTGACCCCACCCTGAAGCCGGTGTTTCCTATCACATCTGAAAAGATTGTACTCTGAGATCCATATTTCACCATCATGGTAGTCCTTTGTGTAGGTTTCTGTTAGGGCTGCAAACACTGCATTTGCCTCATGAAGGAGACCATCTATAAAGTGAACTTTGTTGGATTTGCGTGTTTTTATACCTTGAATGTTGGCAAATATAAATGATGTTATCGTGGTAGTGGAAGTGCTGGATGCCTTACTTGGTGTTAATATCTGAGGCTCTGGTAAGGGGGCCACTGTGTTTGCGTCCAGGGTGTGTTGTTTTCGAAGTGATTCGTCCAGTTTCTGTAGTGGGGCGAGTGTTGTGTGGTGTAGTACCTGTGTGTTTGTTGGTAATGTGTATTCCAGACTTGTGGGTATCTCCCTTCCCCTCTGTAATCCTGTGGTGGTTCCATCTGACTGTTCCTCTCTCTTATATTTTCTGCTCTGTTTCTGCCTTTCTCTAAAAATTGCCAGTAGTGTCATACTGATTTTCCCGTCTATAACGTTGTGTACCTCTCACGTGGAATTCCGGACACTGAAGATTGTAGCATTTTTTGTCCCTAATTGAAAATTGACATAATTTGGGGTGGAAGTATCTACACCCTGTTCCAAAACGGCATGTACCCCTCGCCAACATGTTCCTGCATTTTCGAGGATGCAGAAAATGGCATTTTCAAGTCTTGTATCAAGTCGTGTATCAAGTGTATCAAGTGTATCTATGTATCAAGTCTTTCATCCTCTTCTTGACCTGTCAAAGGGCGCTTGCTATAAAGCCAGAATGCTAATATATGACAGGTATATCAGAGAAAACACTGTATAATAAATGAAAGACCAAGGCTTAATTACCTTTTTTGAGTCGATCATTTGTGTTCTAACTGGTAAGCCCAATATCTACCTGACATTAATGACCAAAAATGATTAGATAAACGGGTTTCGGAAAAACACTTCCGTTGTGATTGTTGACTGCGTGTTGATGATGGCAGACCACTACTCTGATCTTCCATAACACTTCGTCCAAGAGAATTGATAGGAGCCGAATTTGCTCCACGACTCTGTGGTCTTAACAACAATGGCTGACCACTCCCTACCTCACTGACGCTCCTGGCTTACTGTCCAGATATCAGTAACTGATAGAAAGGTCACATTTACTCTATTTTAATACTGATAATTAAGTTAATTAAAATGAAATGTTTTTATGATGGTAAAAGTCCAAAGACTAATGTATTTAAGAATAATTCCAACACAATAACTGGTGAATTATAATAGTATGTAGTAATGATATCCCGTTTTCTATAGACGGAAAATTCTTCTACAAGTTACATTTTGTATGGGTTAACTTGTGGATACAATGGCAGCAAATTATCTGCAATTGCATTAAATAGTGTCGGATTTTCCGACAGGAGGGTACCATCTCTGGTGCAATTATAGGGACCCACAGCCTCAGGGAAGGGAACACAGAGCATTTAGGGAAAAACTTGCCATTTAACTCTGATTACATAAGAGTGTTTGCTTCTCCTACCACCCCCCTTTTTTATGGTGTACACTTTATTATGCAAGGTTATACAGTTACATATCTGATTTTATACAAAAAATGAATATTAAGAGGACACAAAAAAAGTTCGCTTTCTAGAGGTTGTAGATTTCCTCGAACTCCTCCAACGTCGGGCAGGAACTGAGGATGCAGCGAGCATTCCCCCTCTGGATCGCAACACTGAGGCGCTGAAAGAAAAAACTTGCTGCTCTAGGGTCTCTTGTGGTGTCAATGAGCTTGGAACCAAGATCTTTAAGAAACCTTCTTGCAGTCTCTCCCCATGGGCCTAGGGTCTCAGACCCTATTGGAACGAAGTTGTACCGATGATCTAGTTGCCTGTACTTGGCTGACTTGTCTCTTTCTCTGTGTCGCTGCAGCTCCTGCTTGGCCAACAGAGAGGTTGATGTATGTGGTTGCCAGGGTGGATACGCAAGTATAGGCCCATGCCAACTGTCTGCCACCCTTCCATGGATGCAGTGCGATTCCGTCTGGTCGGCCGGCAAAGCTAACAGAGTCACGGTTCAGTAGGCTGCGGGGCTCTCTCTCTGCTTGACACTGAGCAGAGGCAAGGCTTCTTTTAACGATGTCGTTGACTTCGTCGTGTCTAGTGGGCCAACCACCAGATTTTCCACAGTGCAGGCCATGCAATCCAGATTCGTCAGCATCTGCCTCGCCGCAAATACACCTATGAACAGTGTGGATAGGGGCATCAAGACGGAGAGCAACTGCAATATGGAGCTCCTGCGGATCAAGACGTGTGCCTGCCACAGACATAGGGACTGCCAAAAGGAAGTCCTCTGCATGGGGAGCCTGCACAGCTGTGAGGCGTGCACGATCACTGGGGGTTGTTGCTGCCTCCAGCAAAGCTGTGGGTTCTTTGTCTGCAATGGGACTGTCCCAACTGGATTGTTTCTTGGCTTTCGGCATGGCTGGTTTGAGTGCTGGGTCTGCCATGGCACCTCATTTTGTGTCGCATTCCGTGTAGTGGGGGTCCTGTATCCCCGCTACATCACTCAGAGTGTCAGGTAGAATTTCCTTAACCAGGTCATCTGATGCTGAGGAGGAAGACAGGAAGGCTGGGACAGCAATTTGGGTGGCGGTGCGGACACCGAAGCCACCGAGCCTAACAGGAAGAGTGGCTTGTTTCCACTGGCACTCGTTGAGGGAGAGGTTAACAACTTTTTCCAGCATGGTCTTCAGTAAAAGATCATAATCTTCAAGCTTTCGGTTGTCGTAAGATGGGGCGCACCTCAGAAAGTAGGTTAGCCTCGGAAGGGATAGGCATTTGGTGAGGAGATAAAAAGCATCGTGGGCATCGATGTCACCTATTCTGTCTTCCATCCTCCTAAGGTCTGCGATTTTCTTGTCAAGGATCTTCTCAATGGCGTTAGAACCGAGGGGGCTCCAAGGAGGGTGCTGTTCTTAATGGGTGCCCTAATGATTCGGGCTCCGTGCAAGGCAGACCTTATTCTAGCTACGATGTCTGGGTTGGAGGAGATTACTTCACACTTGGATGGGTTCAGGACGAGACCCAGGCTTACTTCTTGCTCCCTTATTTTCCTGATATCTGCCAAGAGGTTGTCTACAGTGCCAGCTATAGTGCCATCATCCAAAAACCAGATGTTGAACTCGCTGGACAAGCTTTCGGTGATTTCTTTTAAGACTAAGCAGAAAAGAAGGGGAACAAGATCACCTTGCTGAACACCTTCACATGATCTGATTTCATGTTCACCAAAGAGCAGTTTTGACTCACCACTGTAGCATGATAGTATGAACGGGTAGAGGAGCCGGAAATGGCGATGTACGGCACAAAATACTGCATTTCTTCTGACCATGTTGAAGGCATTCTTAAAGTCCAGTTTGAGCAGGGCCTTTTCATCAGAAATGTTGGTGATGTATGCTCGTGCTGCATGGGCAGCTGCTTCACAGCCTTGGGGGATTCCAAATCCTAGCTGGATTGGTTTCAGCAATTCAGCCGCTTGCTGGCTGACAACCCTTGTAGCAGCCTTGGCAATCAGGCGTAGGCGAGTGTTGCCAACAGCGATTGGCCTGATTCCTTCGTCCTTCTTTTTGAGAGCACAGAGGGAGGCACCAGGCCTGATGACCTCAGGTATATCACCAGCCAGGCACATGTTGACGAACATTGTGAGTTCCATAAGAAGATCTTATGCAGCATCACCAACCGCAGGATTTAACATTTGCTTGATGTGTTGAGGTTTTAACCCTGTAAAGCCGCCTGCTGACCCAGGTGGAAAAGAAAGGGCTCCTTTGTAGACCTCAGATTCACCAACGGTTAATGGGTCTGAAATGGTGTCGGCTGATGGCGGAACGATGTTGTGACCTTGAGGGGCTCTGGGTGGGTGCTTGCTTTGCAGGGCCCATGCTGTGGTATATATATATATATATATATATATATATATATATATATATATATATATATATATATATATATATATATATATATATATATATATATATATATATATATATATATATATATATATATATATATATATATATATATATATATATATCACTAAGAACTCTTTGACCTGGCCAGGATTCGAACCCATGCCGTCCAGGATCACCCCTAAACGTACACAGTACCGTGACCACCGCACCAATGATCGTAGACGATCATTGGTGCGGTGGTCACGGTACTGTGTACGTTTAGGGGTGATCCTGGACGGCATGGGTTCGAATCCTGGCCGGGTCAAAGAGTTCTTAGTGATATATGGCTTGCGCGTTCATGCAGCTTTCTCACATATATATATATATATATATATATATATATATATATATATATATATATATATATATATATATATATATATATATATATATATATATATATATATATATATATATATATATATATATATATATATATATATATATATATATATGCACTGACTTGCTTTAAACCACACAACTTTTGAAGTATAGAACTTTAGACACACCCACCCACCAGGAGACTCGAACCTCGAAAAGACTCAAAATCATTATAAAACACCCCAATTTACAGAGTGGACCAAAGGAGTTCCATGAACTGTGATATTTACTCTTCAGCGGTCATTTGCATAGTTAACTTTACTAATTATTTCTTGTGCTATATTCCTGAATTTCTTTTTCGTATACAGACCTTGAGAACTTGTGAGGGAAGAGTGTGAGGTGGGAGGTGAGGACGAGGCCCTGGTGAGGCGTCCAGGAGGCCACCTTCAGCGTCTGGGTTCCCCAGGGGGTGTACGGCAGCTGTAGGTACACTTCACACCTGTATGGAACCAATTGTTCAGCAAGAATTCTTCAACACATTTGTTATTTATTTTCTCCCATTACTGGTAATCTGTAACAAAAGGTCCACGTCCTCATCATAATGAATGAGCATAGTGTTATTTCCACATAGTGTTACTTAACGTAAAGTATGTTATATGGAACACAGCAAGTAACTTTACTTGGCTTTACTTACAAGGCAAGTAACAGTACCTGAAGCCGTGTAGTGATTCTTCAATAATTAGCAGCATGGAGTTGGTGATGAAGAGCAGCCTGTGGAGGAGCTGCAGCTGGTGAAGATGCAGCTGGGTGACGACCAGGAGCCTTGTCGACCCCACCAGGAGGTGGTCGTGGAGGGATGACTGGGCGAAGGTGGCGAGGAAGGCGAGGTCGTCGCTCACCACCACCACCGTCACGCACCACGACTCCTGCCGCACCTGTTGACCTCACCATATGATAGACGATATGTGTCAGCTAATAACCATGATGTGAGTATGAGTGGCCAACCTACGTCATCAATAGCGTGAGAATGACATATCATCATCATCAGTAATGTGAGAGTGACCTACTCACTTTGTGAGAAATTTTTACCCACTATATCTATATTATTATCTAAGAAATGTATTTATATATCACATTCAGAAAATTATTTCTATATCATATCTAGATCATAACAAAATCATATCAGAATCACTACAGATTCATTATACATCTGGATCCTACAAGACAATGCCACCTATGATCATGTACGACCATATGACCCTTGGTTGCCTACGTGACTATGTGCATGATTTCTCAAGGATCCAGAAGCTTCTAGAACGATTTCTTAATTAAAAAACTATTGGAACAATTGAATTGATTTCCGGTAGGGATTAAATCAAATCCTTAATAAGAATCAATAGTGCTAGCAAGTACTACTTATAAACTTTAAATCCTACATCTAATTATATTATAATCACATCTTATCTCAATCATATGTCTAGACAGTAAAAATTATCAATCAATATTCATTGAGGGCTACCTTCTTAAAAAAGAAGGGAGGAGCCAACTCAGGAGTAAGTGACCTACGGGGCGCCCAAGGGCAGAACGCGTGTGTTTACAAAACAGTGAAAATGTGTGATAGTGCTTTACGAACAATTATTCAGCTTAGGATACCTTATTCAATTATCTTTATCACCAGTGATTACTCTCTAGAACTGGGGGAGTACCTGGACAATATATCTACAAGGAAAAATTCCTAGAACATTTCTATAGAAGAGTGTAGAGTGGAGCACACAAAGTTACACCGCCTCCACCTCCACCATCATCACCCATCCTAACCTATTGCAACCGCAATTAAGGATATAATCAAATAGCAACGCTACTTGAACATTATACAGCAAAGCTGTGATATAAAATATCATGCCTAAACTCGACAAGAGAGTTATCAGGTCTGGGACACTTGTCAGACAGGCACCTGGCATTCAGAGAAGCATATTGAATGTTATTTAGTGTATTAATTGGTCAATTGTATGCTTGTATAACTTTAATATATCCAATAAGTCTGTCTGTTGGTTACAGGGTGAGGCAACACCTCATATCTCAGTGTGTATTCATTAATCTTACAGCAACTGAATCTTTTCCAGGATCCTAGACACTCATGAGGTTCACTGTTTCATAAGTTTCCCTCGTCTGGGAAGAGTTCCAGTCGGCACTGACTGAACCTCTTTATATAAATTGAATATATCTACATATATACAGTACTTGAACATATAAATTAAGTTAACAATTGCTTACTTAGTTATCATATAATTTAATCCACTTGAATATACTCTCTTGTATTTAGTTATTAGTACTTAGACCACATTTAAGGTCATTTAACACACTTCCACAATTTAAATTGTTGTGTTTATAGTAAATGAATATTGGCTGTTAATAGTTATGGTGCTAGGCTGGACTATGTACATGTTTAAATCTCTGATTTAAACAGAACCAGTGTTCAGTCATAGAACTGAATTTATTAAAATCTTATCCTTGTATTAAAAATACAAGCTGATGTGAGATACTTGTCTGCAGGTGGACTGTGGATCTTCAATCAATCTTTCAATTCACATTCACCCCCACCTGCCCATTTACAGCCCACAGTCTGTCATTAGGAAAGTAGGAGCTAGGATTTACGACCCTAGCTAGAGATTTTAATTGAATTAATTTTGCATACAGTAATTTTTTAATTTTTAGTACAGTACAATTCCCTAGTAGTTCTCCTCTCATATCTATCCCGGCAGTTTTCCCCACACACTTCATCGATAATTTGAGAATGACCTTCCCATATCATCATTAATTTGAGAGCAATCTTCCCACTTCATTGTTAATTTCAGAGCAATCATCCCACGTCATCATTAATTTGAGTGTGGCCTTCCCACATCATCATTAATTTGAGAGTGGCCTTCCCATGTCATCATTAATTTGAGAGTGGCCTTCCCATGTCATCATTAATTTGAGAGTGACCTTCCCATGTCACCATTAATTTGAGAGTGGCCTTCCCATGTCATCATTAATTTGAGAGTGGCCTTCCCATGTCATCATTATTTTGAGAGTGACCTTCCCATGTCATCATTAATTTGAGAGTGGCCTTCCCATGTCATCATTAATTTGAGAGTGGCCTTCCC
Source organism: Procambarus virginalis (assembly GCA_020271785.1). Taxonomy (NCBI): domain Eukaryota; kingdom Metazoa; phylum Arthropoda; class Malacostraca; order Decapoda; family Cambaridae; genus Procambarus; species Procambarus virginalis. Next base: position 46,940 of record WNGS01090264.1, read on the forward strand.
ATGTCATCATTATTTTGAGAGTGACCTTCCCATGTCATCATTAATTTGAGAGTGGCCTTCCCATGTCATCATTAATTTGAGAGTGGCCTTCCCATGTCATCATTAATTTGAGAGTGACCTTCCCATGTCAGCAGTATTATGACCATTACCTAGCCTCATCATCAATAATGTGAGAGTGATCCTTCCACAACATCAATGATGTGAGCTTAAACTACCCGAGTAATTAGTAAAGTGAGTGACAAACCCACGTCAACAAAATGAGAGTTATCTACCATCATCATCAATAATGTAAAACTCAACTTTCCACGCCATCAGTAATATGATAGCGACATATCCACATATTCAATAATGTGAGAGTGACCTACCCACATCAGCAATAATATTAGAATGACTTACCTGCATCATTTGTAATATGAGAGTGACCTCTCATGTTACCACATATATGTATGTGGTCACTCTCTGATGTGGGGTTCCAAGGGGTTGTCATAGATGGGGTGATAATTGGCGACGAGCTCCGACGACCTATAAAAAGCTCCTGTACGGCGTGTGTTTGAAATAGCCTCTGACGTCAACTGACGAAGTCCAACTCCTGACCTGCATGGGTGGCTTAGTCTTTAAGTCCGACGAATCTGCTTTTACCGACAGGAGAAGGGGCGAGGGCGTGCTCTGGCGTCTTAAGACTAGCTGCTCCGGGTAGATGGGACTCGATAGCCTGGGAAGGCAACTCATCTAAGGGAAGGAAAACGCTGCTTTCAAACCTCCGCTGCCTTTCGGCCATACCCCTCTTTTCGGAAAGGCTTCAGGAGTCAACCTCGAGGAAAAACCCGGAGTTGAAGCCCTTAAGGCAGGTCGTTGTTTACTTCGACCTCGTTCTTGCAGCTCCTGCGACGGTGCTGAAACCATGTGTATTGCGTTTACCTTTCCATTGGAGAAATTCAGCAACGTGGAGAGGGGGGACCTGCTGTATGGGAAACAGCTTCCCCCTCCATATCAACCTACCCAGGCATTGTGCCCTGGAGATTGACAACCAGAGCACAACTCCTTAGTCTCCCAAGACTGATGCCTACTACTTTGATGTGGTCAGAGATTGACCACATCAGAAGTAATTTAAGTGTCCTTTTCTTGTCATTTGTAGTGTGACAGTGACCTTCCCACATGAAAAGTAATATGAGCATGACCTATACACCATCAGCAGAAATATGGGAGTGATTTACCCTCAACGGCAATATGGTGAAAGTGACTTACTAACTTCAGTAATAGTGTGAGAGTGACCGAGCAAACTCTTTTTGGCTTTCAAATCTTTTTAAAACTACTTTTATCGCTTTTTCCTTTTAAGTTTTAAAAACCTAATTTTGAGAATTTCTTAAAACTTTTCAAAGTAGGTCAAAATCTTTAATAACTGAGATTGGAGATTTTGAGAGAGAGAGAGAGAGAGAGAGAGAGAGAGAGAGAGAGAGAGAGAGAGAGAGAGAGAGAGAGAGAGAGAGAGAGAGAGAGAGAGTATTTTGTATTTGGTCCTCCTTATGGAAGAGGGCAGAGGTTGCACCATTATACAAAAAGAAGAGCCATTCAGTGGTTGATAACTACAGACCAGTGTCTCCGCTCTCAATTACTCGTAAAATTCTTGATTCCTTAATCGCTCAGCAAATATATAATTTTTTTATCATCATCGGCTAATATGTGATCCACAGTATG
>WNGS01090276.1:0-14123 GCA_020271785.1 Procambarus virginalis
CCGACAGGTCGGTCGGGCAATCGATGTCAATGCCTGCACCGAGCGCGGCCTTGCGTCGCGCGAAGGCACCAGTTCCCGGTGGCGACGGCCGAACTCGCCTGGTCGCTGATCATGGCGGTCCATGCGCCGGATCCCGCAGTATGTCGCCAGCCTCAAAGCATGGCGCCTGGCAGCAATCGGGCCTCAAGGCCTCGTCCATGCCCGCCAACTTCGGCCTGGGCATGGTGCTGCACGGCAAGATCCTGGGCATCTGGAGTTACGGCCGCATCGGCAAACTGGTGGCGAACTACGGCCGCGCCTTCGGCAGGCGGGTGCTGGTCTGGGTGGCGAAGAGACCCAGCGGCAGGCGGCTTCGGACGGCTACGAGCTGGCGACCAGCCGTGAGGACCTGTTTGAGCGGGCCGACGTGCTCAGCCTGCACCTTCGACTGGGCGAACGCAGCGCCGGATGCGTCACGCTGACGATCTGTCGCGCATGAAACCCACCGCCTGCTGGTAACACCTCGCGCGCCGAGCTGATCGAAGCCGAGGCATTGCTGACCGCACTCAACCGGGGAAGACCCGGCATGGCCGCGGTCGATGTCTTTGAATCCGAACCGATCCTCCAGGGGCATGCCCTGCTGCGTCTGGAGAACTGCATCTGCACCCCCCCATCGGCTACGTCGAGCTGGACAACTACGAAACCCTGTTTTCCGCGGCCTTCGAAACGTGATCAATTTCATCAAGGGCACGCCCACCAACATCGTCAATCCCGGATCGCTGCAAGTGCGCCGCTGACCGAGATCCACCATGAAAAAGGCCGGATCAATTCCGGCCTTTCTCAATTCGACCGCTCCATCGCTCAGCTCGATTTGCGGGTGCTTTCGTCGTCGTCCGGGGGCATGAAATCCAGCACCTCGAAATCGATCAGATTGTCCGTACCCAGGCGATCGTTGGACACGGCGGATGCCGCCTTGGCGGTGGTGGATTCCACCGGCACCAGGACCTCGGGCAACGAGGCCTCGAATGCCGAGGCCTCCTGCAGGGCATCCAGATCCACATCCAGGCCGAGGCGCGGTGACGCATGCGGCAAGTCGTCCAGTGGCTGGGTGATGCGGTCCGAGAGGTCGACCGAACTGGTAACGGCGGCGGCCGACCTCACGGCTTTGAGTGGCCGGATCGCCGTGTGCTGGAAGTCCGACGGACCACCACCCGAGTCACGCTTGATCACGTCCTTGGCAATCGCGTGCAACAGCAGCAGCTCGCGGTAGGCCTCCAGGTCGAACACCTCGGCATCGCCATCGGACGCGTCGCGGAAGATCGAGTTCTCGATCACATCGAGCACCCGCGGTTGAGGCCACAGGGCTTGAATGCGCCCGAAGGCGGTCTCGTAGGACTCCAGGCTGCGGCTCTGGTCCGAGTACTGATCGAATGGCGGCGCGCCTGCGTTGAACTGGTGGTTGAACTCCGCCCTCAGCCTGTCGTAGTCGTCCCGCTTCCCCAGCTTGTGATAGAGCTTGAAGAGATCAAGGTAGGCCAGTGCACTGGGTTCCTGGCTTTCGGCGATGTGGGTCTTGAGCACGCCAATCGCCTGGTCAAACTCACCCAGCGACACAAAGAAATCCGATTGCTGCTGGACATCAAACAGCTCCTCGGTGGCGACCGACGGGAAACGCCCATCTGGCTGGCCGGGAACTCACGGCGCTCCATCGGCGACAACAGGGCGGCTTCGCTTTCCGGGACATCGCCGGTCAGCATATGCAGATCGTCCAGACCGGAATCGTCGCCGAGGTCCAGATCCAGGTCGACCGATTTCGCTCGCGCAACGCTTGAGGCCTTGCCGGCCGCCGTGCTGCCCGATTTGGCAGCACCTGCGGCCCACCATTCTTCCCACCCAGCTCCGCCCCCTGGCTTGAACGGCGCTTCCAGAGCCAGAGCATGGCGCCACGCTGGCCAGCAGCAGCGCGCCCAGCGCATAGGCCAGCCAGGACATAAGGCGGCTTTTCTCAACCTCCGACTCCATCGCCTGCAAGGCGGCCTTGTTCCGGGCTTCTTGCTCGCGCAATCCTTTGGCTTCGGCTTCCAGAACCGCCAGCTTTTGTGCATCACGCAGGATCTCTTCCGGGGACGCGTTCAGCGCCTTCCACAGCTGGGCGGCGGCGGACCGCTCCTGTTCGTTGCTGGTCGGTTCGCTGAGCAAGGACAACGACAGCCTGAGGGTCGGGTCACGCTCAATCGCCAGGCTCGTATCGACGGGATCGAGCTGCAGGCGCGGCACCGCATCCTTGCGCGGCTCCGCCGGCCGCCGGACCACGCTGGCCGGCTTGGATGGGCGATCGGTCCCCGGGTGGACGAGGACGCGGACCTGGCGCGCCCGCGACCGAGGCTGCCCTGGCGAAGCGCCAGACCCGCTCCGGTCTCCGGCGTCCTTTGCTCGAGCTGGGGCGACCGGCACGGGCGGCAGCGACCGCGATTCGACGCTCCTTAACACCGCCACGGCGCTGGACTCAGGGGCCCCCGCCACCGAGGCCGGTTCGGACAAGGGGTCGGCCAGCATCACGTAGCGGCGGGAGAAAGCGGACGCACAGCCGGCCTTAAGCTGGACCGACACAATCGGTTCGTTCACAGCGACCGTGGTCTGGATTCGGATCGATGCCTCTGCGTCGGGGGCGCTGCGCTGAATCGATGTGCGAACCGACGCCGGACCGATCTGGCTGTCACCGAAAAACACCTCGGCCTGCACACATTGGGCCGTTAGGTCTTCATCGGTACCGGCAAGCGCCTGCACCCTGATGTCCAATGGACGGCCGATTACCACAGCCCCACTGTGCCGCCCCAAACTGGCCGCGGGACTGCCCAACGCCGTTGATAGCAAAATAGAGCCGATCCAAATCTGGCGCACGTCAGAGCCTTTCCATTCTTCGTGGCAACATTTTGTCATAGGTCGCTGCCCTCCCCGCTCGAATAATACTTTCATATGAACCCAACCTTCCAAACCGTTGGCGTCGTCGGTACCGGCGCCATGGGACGAGGCATCGCGCAAATGGCCGCCCAGACCGGCAGCGCGGTGTTGCTCTTTGACATGCAGCCAGGAGCGGCCGAGGCCGCCCGGCAGGCGCTGGCCGACACCTGGCAGAAACTGGTCGACAAGAACAAACTTGAGGCTACGCAGCGCTCCGCCATGCTGGAGCGCCTGGGTTGCGTGAGCGAGCTTGCGGCCCTGTCACACAGTGATCTTGTGGTGGAGGCAGTCGTCGAACGCCTCGATGTCAAACAGAAACTGTTCTGTGAACTGGAGTCCATCCTGCGCGACAGCGCGGTCCTGGCCACCAACACCTCGTCGCTGTCGGTCACCGCGATCGGCGCCGCACTCAAGCGCCCCGGGCGCCTGGCCGGCTTCCACTTCTTCAACCCGGTGCCACTGATGCGGGTGGTCGAGGTGATCGCCGGCCTGAAGACCGAGGCTGTGGTGTGCCAGCAACTGTCCGAGTTCGCGCGCCAGTTTGGCCACACGGCGGTATCGGCTCAGGACACCCCCGGCTTTATCGTCAACCACGCGGGGCGCGGCTACGGCACCGAAGCGCTGCGCGTGGTGGGGGAGCGGGTGGCGGACTTCGCGACCATCGACCGCATCCTCAAGGACCAGATGGGGTTCCGGCTCGGCCCGTTCGAACTGATGGACCTGACGGCGCTGGATGTGTCGCACCCGGTGATGGAGTCGATCTACCGCCAATACTATGAAGAGCCGCGCTACCGCCCCAGCGTCATCACGGCGCAGCGGCTGGCCGGTGGCGTGGTCGGCAAGAAAGTCGGCGACGGCTTCTATGCCTATAAGGAGGGGGTGGCGCAGGTCCCTGCCGAACCGCCCGTCCCCGAAGTCGCCACCCTGCCGCCGGTCTGGGTCTCGCCCAAGGCGGCGCGCCGGGCTGAGCTGTACCAGTTGCTCAAGAACCTGGGGGCCAGCATCGAAACCGCGCAGGCGCCATCGGCAGCGGCCCTGATTCTGGTGGCGCCGCTGGGCCTGGATGTGACGACCCTGGCCGCGGTCGAGCGGCTGGACCCCACCCGCACCATCGGCATCGACATGATGCTCGACGACGCCGCGACCCGGCGCCGCGTGCTGGCCACCAACCCGGCCACCCGACCCGACATGCGCGACGCGGCCCACGCCCTGTTCGCCCGGGATGGCAAGGCGGTGAGCGTGGTCAAGGACAGCGGCGGCTTCGTCACGCAGCGCGTGGTGGCGACCATCGTCAACATCGCCGCCGACATGTGCCAGCAAGGCATCTGCTCGCCCAAGGACCTCGAAGTCGCTGTCACGCTGGGCCTGGGCTACCCGATGGGACCGCTGGCCATGGGCGACCGCATCGGACCGACCAATGTGCTGGAAATCCTGTTCAACATGGGCACGGTCTACGGCGACCCGCGCTACCGCCCCTCGCCCTGGCTGCGCCGCCGTGGCGCCCTGGGCCTGAGCCTGATGCACGAAGAAGCCTGAACCTCACACCGGGACCCCCATGACCGCCAGCCTCAAGAGCCACAGCCATGGCCAGACCATGGTGCTGACCATCAGCAATCCCGAACACCGCAACGCGCTCGGGCCAGAGATCTACGCGGCCGGCGTCGAGGCGCTGAACGTGGCGGAGTCGAACCCGGAAATCCGCTCGGTCGTCATCACCGGTGAGGGCAGCCACTTCTGCGCCGGCGGCAACCTGCAGCGGCTGCTGTCCAACCGCCAGCAGGCACCGGAGGTGCAGGCGCAGAGCATCGAGAGCCTGCACAACTGGATCGAGACCATCCGCGCCTTCCCCAAGCCGGTGATCGCTGCCGTCGAGGGGGCTTGCGCCGGCGCCGGCTTTTCGCTGGCACTGGCCTGCGATCTGGTGGTGGCGGCGCAGGACAGCGTGTTCGTCATGGCCTACAGCAACGTCGCGCTGTCGCCCGATGGCGGCGCAAGCTGGAGCATGGTGCGCGCCCTGCCCCGCACCACGGCGATGCAGCTGCTGCTCTGTGGCGACCGCATCGAGGCGGCCCGGCTGCAGGCCCTGGGCGTTGTCAATCTGGTGAGCGCGACCGGTGAGGCCCTGTCGGCCGCACTGTCGCTCGCCGAACGACTCAATGCCCGCGCGCCCAACGTGATGGCCAGCATCAAGGAACTGGTCAACGACGCCCAGGGCGCACCGCTGCACACCCAGCTGGCCGCCGAACGCGACCACTTCGTGCGCAACCTGCACCATGCCAACGGCGGCGAGGGCATCGCCGCCTTCCTCGACAAGCGGCCAGCAAGCTACCGCTGACTGCCGCGCTCCCATTTGCGGAGCAGCGCACCGACACCTGCGGGACAGTTTCTCACGATATCCCTGATGTCCTTGCCACGTCCCAGTGGTGACAATGGGCCAGCTTTCAGTCACTCAAAAGACATCCCATGGACGAACCGATTCTGACAATGGAAGAACGCGAGGCGATCAATGGTGGTCGCTGGTTCGGCAGCCTTTCCCCTTCCCTGCGTCACGACATACTTCGATGCGCCTACGTCAAGCGATTCAAGGACGGCGACCTGATCGTCGCCCGAGGCGATCCGCCCTCCGAATGGACGGCGGTGGCGCGGGGCGCGGTGCGGGTGAGCTCGACCTCGCTCTCGGGCAAGCTCATCACGCTGACCTACGTGGAGCCGGGCGTCTGGTTCGGCGACGTGGCGATGTTCGACGGCGACCAGCGCACCCACGATGCCTATGCGCACGGTCCCACCACCCTGCTGTGCGTGGCCCGCAACGATTTCCAGAAGATCCTCAGCACGCACGTCGAGCTGTACGAGGCGCTGATGCGGCTGCAGGCGCGGCGCATCCGAACCCTGTTCGGGCTGGTGGAAGACCTCAACACCCTGCCGCTGCGCGCGCGGCTGGCCAAGCAGCTGCTGCACCTGGCACGTTCGTATGGTGTGCCCTGCCTGTCGGACGGCAACGAGACGCGCATCGGCCTGCAGCTGGCGCAGGAGGAACTGGCCCAGCTGCTGGGTGCCTCGCGCCAGCGCGTCAACCAGGAGCTCAAGGCCATGGAGCGCGAAGACGCGATCCGGATCGAACAGGGCGGGCTGGTGGTGCGCAACCGCGACATGCTGATGCGCATCGCCGAGGCCGAAACCTGACCCCCTCTCGCCCTCACCGGACGTGCCCGAATGAACGACTCCCAGAACTTCACCGGCACCCGGCCGGTGGCATCGCAACACGCCGTCGATGCGGCCGCCCTCCAGGCCTGGCTCGAGCGCACGTGGCGGGCTTCCAGGGGCCGCTGAGCATCGAGATGTTCAAGGGCGGCCAGTCCAACCCGACCTACAAGCTCATCACGCCGCAGCGCGCCTACGTGATGCGGCCAAGCCTGGCCCCGTGGCCAAGCTGCTGCCCTCGGCGCACGCGATCGAGCGCGAGTACCGCGTGATGGGCGCGCTCCACGGCACCGGCGTGCCGGTGGCCCGCATGCACGCGCTGTGCGAGGACGAATCGGTGATCGGCCGCGCGTTCTATGTGATGGAGTGCGTCGATGGCCGCGTGATGTGGGACCAGTCGCTGCCCGGCCTGAGCACGGCCCAGCGCGGTGCGGTCTACGACGAGATGAACCGCGTCATGGCGGCGCTGCACACGGTGCGTCCGGGCGCGATCGGCCTGTCCGACTACGGCAAGCCCGGCAACTACTTCGAGCGCCAGATCGGCCGCTGGAGCAAGCAGTACGTCGCCTCGATCACCCAGCCGATTCCCGAGATGGACCAGTTGATGGCCTGGCTGCCGCAGAACATTCCGGCGATGGCGCGCGACGAGTCGATGGTGTCGATCGTGCACGGCGACTACCGGCTGGACAACCTGATGTTCCACCCGACCGAGCCGCGGGTGCTGGCGATCCTCGACTGGGAGCTGTCGACCCTGGGCCACCCGCTGGCCGACTTCAGCTACCACTGCATGGCCTGGCACATCCCGCCCGGCGCCTTCCGTGGCATCGGCGGCCTGGATGTGCAGGCGCTCGGCATCCCGACCGAGGCCGAGTACATCGCGCGCTACTGCGAGCGCACCGGTTTCGTCACGCCCGATCAGCTCAAGGCCGACTGGAACTTCTACCTGGCCTACAACCTGTTTCGCCTCGCGGCCATCCTCCAGGGCATCGCCAAGCGCGTCGAGACGGGCACCGCCTCCAGCGCCCAGGCCGTGTCGTCCGCGGCCGGGGCAAGGCCGCTGGCCGAAATGGCCTGGCAATTTGCCCGGCAGGCCTGACCCCGACGTTTTCTTCACCCGTCCAGACCCACGATACCCAAAAGGAATCCCATGAACTTCGATTACACCGACAAGGTCAAGGACATGCGCCAGCGCCTGCTGGCCTTCATGGACGAACACATTTACCCCAACGAGGCGCGCTTCTTTGCCGAGATCGCCGCCAACCGGGCCGCGGGCAACGCCTGGATCCCGACCAGGATCGTCGAAGAACTCAAGCCCAAGGCCCGCGCCGCCGGCCTGTGGAACCTGTTCCTGCCGCACAGCAAGCGGGCCCCCGAAGGCCTGTCCAACCTCGAATACGCACCGCTGTGCGAGATCATGGGCCGGGTGCCGTTCGCGGCCGAGATTTTCAACTGCTCGGCGCCGGACACCGGCAATATGGAGACCCTGGAGCGCTACGCCAGCGAACAGGTCAAGGACCAATGGCTGGAGCCGCTGCTCAAGGGCGAGATCCGCTCGGCCTTCCTGATGACCGAGCCGGCCGTGGCCTCCTCGGACGCCACCAACATCCAGTGCGAGATCCGGCGAGACGGTGACCACTACGTCATCAACGGCCGCAAGTGGTGGTCCTCGGGCGCTGGCGACCCGCGCTGCAAGGTCTACATCGTGATGGGCAAGACCGACCCCGAAGCGCCGCGGCACTCGCAACAAAGCATGGTCGTGGTGCCCGCCGATGCTCCCGGCGTCAAGGTGCTGCGGCCGCTGAGCGTGTTCGGCTACGACGACGCCCCGCACGGCCACATGGAAGTCCTGCTCGAGAACGTGCGGGTGCCCGTGGGCAACCTGCTGCTGGGAGAAGGCGGGGCTTCGAGATCGCCCAGGGCCGCCTCGGCCCGGGCCGCATCCACCACTGCATGCGCTCCATCGGCGCCGCCGAGCGCGCGCTGGAACTGATGTGCAAGCGCCTGAACAGCCGGGTCGCGTTCGGCAAGCCGGTCTCGTCACAGTCGGTCTGGCACGAGCGCATCGCCGATGCCCGCTGCAAGATCGAGATGGCCCGCCTGCTCACGCTCAAGCCGCGTACATGATGGACACGGTGGGCAACAAGGTTGCCAAGGCCGAGATCGCCATGATCAAGGTGGTGGCGCCCAACATGGCCTGCGAAATCATCGACATGGCGATCCAGGCCCACGGCGGCGGCGGCGTCAGCGACGACTTCCCGCTCGCCTACAGCTACGCCAACCAGCGCACCCTGCGCCTGGCCGACGGTCCGGACGAGGTGCACCGCGCCGCCATCGCCAAACTGGAGCTGGCCAGGCACATGGCCCTGAAGACCGACGTGGACATGCCGGTGACCAGGGGCTGCTGAGGCGCCGCCGCAGGCTGCCGATGCAGCGCTGAACTGGCGCGGGACGGCAGCGGCGGCGCGGTCCTTGCGGCAGGGTATACTCGTCGGCTTAGTCGGAGCGTAGCGCAGCCTGGTAGCGCATCTGCTTTGGGAGCAGAGGGTCGCGAGTTCGAATCCCGCCGCTCCGACCATTGATGAGAAACAAAAAGGCCCACACTGTGGGCCTTTTTTGTATCTCGATCACCCTGTCTACCCGTAGCTCAACTGGATAGAGCAGCTGCCTTCTAAGCAGCAGGTCGGGGGTTCGAGTCCCTCCGGGTAGACCATTGATAAGTTTCAAGAGGTCCCAGAAAGTCCCAGATTGTCTCTCAAGGCGTTGATTTTAATATGGTTTATTGAAATTGACGTCCCGCAAGATTCCGGACAGACCCGTTGCAGCTCACCCAAAACGGGGGAACAATTGGGGGAACGAGGCCCAATTTTAGCCACTCAACCGAGGTCGTTCCCCCATGTTGACCGAAATCGCCTGTAAATCCGCCGTGTGCCCGCCGGGCAAGGCGCGTGCCCGGCTGACCGATGCCGGTGGCCTGTACCTCGAGATATCGCGACCGGATTCAACGCTGGTTCTGGAAATACCGCTTTGCCACCAAAGAAAAGCGCCTCGCGCTCGGCACCTACCCAGCGGTTCCCTGAAGCAAGCCCGCAGCGAGCGCGATCTCGCCCGCCGCACCCTGCAATCGGGCTCTGACCCTTCCAAACGCCGGCAGATCGAGCGGCTTGAACTCCAGGTTGCGGAAGCAAACACCTTCGAAGAAGTCGCGCGCGAATTGCATGCCACCAAGGCGAGCGGTGGAGCAAGCAGTACGGGGAACGCTGGCTCGAACGGATGGAAAAGGACTTGTTCCCCTGGATCGGTCCTGTTCCCCTGCCCGAGATCACGGCCCCCATGCTGCTCAACACGCTGCGCAAGATTGAAAAGCGGGGGGCCCGGGAAACGGCACACACATTGCGGCAGACGGCTGGCCAGGTGTTCCGATATGGGGTAGCCACCGGCCGCTGCGAGCGCAATCCCGCTCCCGACCTTCACGGCGCGCTGCAGCCGCTGAACATCAAGCACATGGCCGCCATCCTGGAGCCCGCGCAGGCCGGCGAACTGATGCGGGCCATCCACGACTATTCCGGCCAGCCAGTCACACGTGCCGCACTGCTCCTGTCCGCGCTGCTCTTCCAGCGCCCAGGCAACATGCAGGCCATGCAATGGAACGAGCTGATCTCGACGGTCGTGTCTGGACCATCCCGGCGGCCAAGATGAAGCGCACGGTCTATGGCAAGCTCAATGGCCGCCCGCACCTGGTTCCCTGCCCCCTCAGGCCGTGGCACTGCTGCGCGAGTTGTTCCCCCTCACCGGGCACTCGCCTTACGTGTTTCCGAGCCTGATCAGCGCACAACGCCCCATGAGCGAAAACACCTTGCGTGTGGCGCTGAGACGCATGGGCTACAGCAACGACGACATGACGCCGCACGGTTTCGCGCCATGGCCAGGACCATCATGGTCGAGAAGCTGAACATGCACCCCGATGTGATCGAAGCCCAGCTCGCGCACGGCAAGTCTGGCCCGCTGGGTGCAGCCTACGACCGCGCCGAGTTCATGGAGCAGCGTCGAAAGATGATGGACGAATGGGCGAACTATCTGGAGCGGCTGCGCACAGGTATCAAGGCCCCTGCCAAGCGAATGCCGACCAGACGCGCTGCATGAAACGCAAGCTCGTCGAAGCCGGATCGATGCCCTCGACCTTAGTAAGAAATCTCACGACTCGATGCGCTGGCATGGTCCTCACCCTGCTCCCTTCTCGTTGCGACGAAATGGCCGTCGATGTGTCCAGGCAAGCAACTGGTGAAGGCTGGTCCCGGTCACTCGGATGCATCGGCCATGCAGCAGTTGATGTGGCGTTTCCAGCCTCTCATTGTCCGAGATGAGATCAAGCAGAATCATGATCCGCCAGCCTGATCACTGAATCAAAGACCCCGATCAGGTGATACTTGGAGAGCAAACGGGTCAAATAACTATACGCTGCAGGGAGGTTTCACTTGGACTCAGTCAGGCCTAGTGACTTAAGGCCGTTCTTCACTCCAAACGCGCCAATATCTACTATCTGGACCACTGCCGCGTCCTTGTCAACGGAGGGCGGGTGGAATACGTCACAGATGCAGGCAAACGCCAGCTGTACTGGAACATCCCCATCGCCAACACCACCAGCATCTTGCTGGGCACTGGCACCTCCATCACCCAAGCCGCCATGCGCGAACTGGCCAAAGCAGGCGTGCTCGTGGGCTTTTGTGGCGGCGGAGGCACTCCGCTGTTCAGCGCCACCGAGGTAGACATAGAGGTGGCCTGGCTATCGCCGCAAAGTGAATATCGCCCTACCGAGTACCTGCAATCCTGGGTGCGGTTCTGGTTTGATGACGAGTTGCGACTGGCGGCCGCGAAGCGACTTCAACTGCAGCGGTTGGACTGGCTGCCCGCCCAGTGGACCACCCGCGCGCTGCGCGATGCAGGCTTCGATGTACCCGCTGGCGCAGTGCAGGCGCTGGTCGCTCAGTTCCGGCCAATGATGGCCGGCGCGCCAGACATCACCGCCCTGCTCACCAACGAAGCACGACTGACCAAGGCGCTGTACAAGTTGGCCGTTCAGGCCTGTGGCTATGGCGAATTCACCCGCGCCAAGCGGGGCAGCGGTACCGATGCAGCCAACCGCCTTCTGGACCATGGCAACTACCTGGCCTATGGCCTAGGAGCTACCGCCACCTGGGTGCTGGGCCTGCCACACGGGCTGGCCGTGCTGCACGGCAAAACGCGGCGCGGTGGTCTGGTGTTTGATGCTGCTGACTTGGTAAAAGACGCCATCATCGTGCCGCAGGTTTTGTGTCCGCCATGCGCGGTGATGACGAGCAGCAGTTCCGCCGCCAGTGCATTGAGGCCCTGACCCGCAGTGAGTCGCTGGACTTCATCATCGACCAGCTCAAGACCATTGCCATCGACACCGCTCGACTGGCGCAACAGACGAACACGCCTCCCTCTACAACCTCCACCACAGAGGGCACGGCATGAACGTGCTGTTGTCTCACAGTGCTCCAAACGCGCGCTGACCGAGACCCGCCGCATCCTGGACCAGTTTGCTGAGCGGCGCGGCGAGCGCACCTGGCAAACGCCCATCACCCAAGCGGGGTTGGACACCGTGCGGAAGCTGCTGCGCCAATCGGCACGCAAAAACACGGCGGTGGCCTGCCACTGGATTCGCGGGCGCGACCTAGCGAGCTGCTGTGGGTGGTGGGTGATGCAAGTCAGTTCAACGAGCAAGGCGCCGTACCCACCAACACCACGGCCAGCAACGTGCTGCGCGCAGGCGACGAGAACGCCTGGCACCACCTGCCGCTGATGACCGCCCTGGCGGCGCTGGCGGCCCTGCTGCATGACCTTGGCAAAGCCACGCAGGCGTTTCAAGACAAGCTCAAGAACGCCGGCGTGCGCGAGCGAAACCACTACCGGCATGAGTGGGTGTCGGTTCGGCTATTCCAGGCCTTTGTGGGGCAGGACGATGATGCCGGTTGGCTGCAACGGCTTGCGGCATGTGCCGATGCTGATGGGGACTCCAAGGAGTTCGAGGCACCTTTGTTGGACCACGCTGGCGGGCGACTGCTGCGCGATGGGCTGGACGAGCCCCAGGCCTCGCAACGCTTGCCGTTCGCCCGCCTGCCGCCGCTGGCCCAGGCGGTTGCCTGGCTGGTGTTCAACTCACCACCGCTTGCCCTGCTTGCCGGTGAAGCAGGCACAAAGCATGGATGACGGGACCCGGAGGACAGCAGGCACACCCACCGCCGCTTTGGTGCACGGCCCAACTTCGTGAACTCCAGCGACCTGGAGGATGTGCTGCAGCGCATCAACGCCGACTGGAACGAGCCACGCGAGCGTGCAGAACCATCCACCGTGCGAGCGCACTGGCACTTCCCGCACGGGCTGCCCGTCACCACCCCGGCCTGGCGCAAACAGGCCGCACGCTATGCACGCAAACTGCTGGAGCTGTCGCAAGTCCCTTGCCGAGGATCAGTGCTACACGACCCGTTTTCCATGCACGTCGCCCGCTTGTGCCTCATGCTGGCCGACCACACTATTCAGCCTCACCGACAAATCCGCTCGGACGCCGTACCTCAACGAAGGCTATCCGCTGTACGCAAATACCCGCAGCAGCGACTATCAATATGATAGCTACCAGCGGTTCTCGGACAAGCGCCAGAGCCCACTTTTCAACCAAACCCTGGATGAGCACCTGCTGGGAGTTCAAGCTCACGCAACGCTAATCGCTCGCTCCCTGCCCAGCCTCACGCACAGCCTGCCCGTGCTCAAAAACCACAAGCCCTTAAAGAAGCGCAGCGCCGACCCGCGCTTTGCTTGGCAAGACAAGGCCGCCGACCTGGCCGCCAGCGTGCGTGCCCGCGCAGCGCAGCAGGGCGCGTTTATCGTCAACATGGCTTCCACAGGCTGCGGCAAGACGCTGGGCAACGCCCGCATCATGAACGCACTGGCCGACCCAGCCACTGGTATGCGCTGCGCCTTTGCCATTGGCCTGCGCACGCTTACGTTGCAAACAGGGCGTGCTTTTCAAAACGACCTCGCGCTTGGTGAGGAACAGCTCGCCATCCAGGTCGGTGGGGCGGCCAGCCGCGCGCTGTTTGAATACTGGGAGCAGCGGGCCGAAGCCACCGGCTCCGCATCCAGCCAGGCGCTGCTGGACGAAGCAGGCACCGTGCTCTACGAAGGCAACGATCAGCACCCTCTGCTGCAGCGCCGACCGACGACGCCAAAGCCCGCGCGCTGATTGCCGCACCACTGCTGTTTGCACGGTTGACCACCTCACACCCGCCACCGAAAGCCTGCGCGGAGGCCGCCAGATCGCACCCATGCTGCGCCTGTTGACCAGCGACCTGGTGCTGGACGAGCCCGACGACTTTGACATGGCCGACCTGCCCGCGCTCACCCGGCTGGTGCACTGGGAGGGACTGCTGGGCAGCCGCGTGCTGCTGTCATCGGCCACGTTGCCGCCTGCGCTGGTGGAAGGGCTCTTCCTGGCCTACCGCGCCGGGCGGGCCGTGTACCAACGCCACCGCAGCGAACGGCCCGGCGAGAGTGTCAACATCTGCTGTCTGTGGATGACGAGTTCCACCACACCCCCCAAGACTGCGCAGACGGCCCTGCCTTCCGCGAAGCGCACAGCCAGTACGTGCACATAGCGCATCGCCAAGCTGAAGCAGGCGAAGTGCGCCGCCTCGCCCACATTGCCGCCCTGCCCGACACCTGGTACGGAATGCAAGAAGCAGAGAGCGCCGCAAGGACTTTGCTCTGCCAAGTGCTGGTGCAAGCCTGGCAACTGCACCAGCAGCCCCACCCAACCACAGCAGTCGACGCCGCAGCGGCAAGCACGTGAGCCTTGGGCCTGATCCGCATGGCCAACATCGCCACCGTTGTACGACGTGGCGCTGACCATGTACGCAAACCGATGCCCTGCCGCACCAGAGCTGCAAGGCAACGGTTCGCATCCACCT
>WNGS01090281.1:0-14427 GCA_020271785.1 Procambarus virginalis
CCCACACAGTGCCCGTTGCAGAGATGTGTCACCCTCCATGCACCCAGATATGGCACAGGTCACAGCAAGCAGCAGGTTCCTCCCAAAAGGGAGGGAGACACAAGTACCCACATGAGTGGTGAGTGCGAGGGACAGCTAACTACCCCTCCGCCACCACCCGTGATCACCCTCCCACGTCACGCCTATGTCACAGCCCGCCCGGGGGACGGAGGGGACTCCCCCAACTAACCAGGAACCCCTCAGCCAAGAACACGGTCCTGGGAACAATGTACCCAGAGGCGCACCCAGAGGGGGACCCAGACTCAGAGGAACGTGTCGGGTTTGTGAGGAATCTCACAGTCTTAGAAACGATGGAACCCTACGTCAGCACCACGGCTGTGAGGGTTCATGGACGTTACCTGTAGAGAGGGAAGGCCCACAGGCCCCCCCGGCACCCCACACATCCCAGCAAACTTCATGTCATCAGATGACTCCTGGGGGCCATCAAAGCATCCACCACCAGAACTCTTCCCCACATTCCTAAA
Organism: Procambarus virginalis; assembly: GCA_020271785.1. Taxonomy (NCBI): domain Eukaryota; kingdom Metazoa; phylum Arthropoda; class Malacostraca; order Decapoda; family Cambaridae; genus Procambarus; species Procambarus virginalis. The sequence continues at coordinate 525 of WNGS01090281.1, forward strand.
GCTGCGCGCCCATTTGCAGCAGGGAAATATACAGACCTTCTAAGGAAAGTGAATGAACGGTCTGAAAATCTTAATGCTGCAGCCACCATCAAAGCATGGCATAATTTGCTCCTGTTTGGCAATATTTGCTTAGGCGTACCTGCAAGAGGAGGCAAGTCACTAGCCTCTCAGTCACTAGGGCAATAAATAATTTCCCAGAGCTGACAACTTGATCCCCATCCCTCCTCAGCGCAAAAACCGTCGTGGAAGACCCAAGAGTTCCAATGATAATTTTAAGCTTGGAACACAAGTGACCAAGAAAATTGAAGAGGGCACACAGTAGGGGCAATTAGGTTATTTACCAGTGAAGAAACAATCGCCCCTAGAGATACAGCAACTGCCGACTCACTGAGAGAGAAGCACCCTCCCAGAGTACCATGGGAACCCACTGCTCGGGACACAAATGCCCCAGACATGGGACCTCTATTCCTCCAAGCATCAAGGTATACAACCATCATGTCATTTCCACCAGGCTCAGCAGGGGGATCACTGGAGTAAGACCTCAGCACCTCAAGGAGATGACAAACCCAGTTCTCGGAGAAGTTGCCGAGACACTGCTGTCAGAGATCACGAAGTTTGTCAACGACTGTCTCTCCGGGTTGATCCCAGATACAATTAAACCGTTCTTCTTCGGAGCATCCCTTTGTGCCCTTAAGAAGAAGGATGGTGGAGTCAGACCCATTGCCGTGGGCAACACACTTCGGCGCCTTGTTGCTAGGGCAGCTGTCAGAAAAATCAGCATAGACGCTGCAACGATGCTTCGACCCCATCAACTAGTTTTGGTGTCCCCCATGGCTGTGAAGCAGCAGCTCATGCAGCACGAGCCTATATCAAGGACCTCCCAGAAAATAAGGCATTAATTAAATTAGACTTTAAAAATGCCTTCAACCAGGTAAAAAGGGATGTGGTACTGGAAGCAGTTCGAACCAGCTTTCCTTGTCTACTTCCTTTCGTTTCAGCAGGGTACAGTAGGGAATCGACACTGTTGTTTGGGGAACATGAAGTTGTTTCCGCAGAAGGTGTCCAGCAGGGAGACCCACTTGCCCCTTTTCTTTTCTGCATGGCAGCTAAGGAGGTCACAAGTAGGTTCCAGCGAATTCAACATCTGGTTCCTGGACGATGGCACCCTGGCAGGGACACAGGAATCCTGCTAGGAGATCTTCAGCTAGTGAAATCTAGGGGAGAGGAGTTAGGCCTTACACTAAATCCATCAAAGTGTGAAATCATATCGTCCAAGCAACCAATCATAAATACAGTACAAATCTTATTGCCAGGAGCCCAAGTGATCGCTCCCACCGACAGTGTGCTGCTAGGGGCACCTCTGGGCTCGAACGCCATTGAGGTAGTCCTCGAAGAAAAGCTTAAAGACCTGAGGAGGATGGAAGCGCGAATAGGGGCTTTGGATGCTCATGATGCCTTGTACCTTCTTACCAGGTGCCTGGCCTTGCCCAGACTTACCTATTTCCTCAGGTGTGCTCCTTCTTTTGACAGCCCAAAATTAACGGAATACGATTCACTCCTAAAGACAATAACTATGAAAGTGTTAAACCTCTCCCTGCAAGAGACCAGTGGGACCAAGCAACGCTCCCAGTTAGACTCGGGGGTATAGGTATTCGCAAGGCGACACAGTTAGCATTGCCGGCATTCTTATCCTCGACCAGTGCTACAAAGAATTAGTGAAGGAAATACTACCAGAATACCTAAGGACTCCATGGGATTCGTGATCCCAAATTTGTGGAAGGAGCTGGTGGGACACACTCGCCAATTCACACACCCGACCAACTTGTCCAAACGACGGTAAACAGGCCAAATGGGATACCCCCATAGTGGAGAACATCGCCAAAGCATTGCTGGACGTAGCTTCTCAGAAGGACAGAGCGCGTCTCCTAGCTGTGCAAGCCCCCATGCTGGGGACTTCCTGTTGGCAGTCCCTAATTCCGCCTTGGCACCCGCCTGGATCATCGGGCCCTAAGTATTGGTGTTGCTCTGCGCCTTGCCGCCCCTATCTCCACCGAGCACCGGTGTATTTGCGGCCAGGCACGGGCAGACCAATACGGCAGCCATGGTCTCATCTGTCGTAAGACACAGGGAAAGATTGCTAGACACGAGGCAGTCAATGACATCATCAAGAGAAGTTTGGCTACAGCTGGTGTCCAGCACAAAGGGAACCCCAGTTGTGCAGACCTGACAACAGCCAAAAACGCCCAGATGGAGTCACCCTGCAGCCATGGAGGGAAGGTAAACAGGTCGTATGGGATTACACCTGTGCATCTACATTGGCTGATACCTATTTACGTTACAGCTCAGCGGAGGGAGGTGGTGCAGCCACTTTCAGGGAGACCACCAAATCCACAAGTACAGAGACCTAGAACGTTGTTACAGGTTCGTGCCGATAGGCTCAGAGACTCTGGGCGCCTGGGGTAAATGTGCACTCAAGTTTTTAAAGGAGGTTGTGAGGAACTCATTGGGAAAACTAGAGACCCCGTGTCATGTTCACAGAAAATGGTACCATCCGTTTTCTATGTGCGGCGGCTGGACGCCAAGAGAGAAGGTAAACAAAGCACAGGACGCCTGCCAAGCTTGGGAGCCATAGTCATGTAATCGTTTATTATTATTAAAGTCAGTAACCAGGAATGACTTTACATCAACCTTACTACCAAGACTATCTCAGCTATACACAGACACCACACTGGCGACGAGGATGAACTGGGAACGCAGGTATTTTGTTCAACAAAACACAAGGAAGGAGCATGCTGTCTCGCCCGAGAGGAGGAGGAGAAGCTGTCTGTGAGCACCATACCCGATGCTGTATGCAACCCCATGCTGTGTGCTGACTGTTGCTGTGTGCTGATCGTTGCTGTGTGCTGGCCGTTGCTGTGTGCTGGCCAATGCTGTGTGCTACCCAAGCTGTGCTGATTGTTGCTGTGAGAGAGGAATCTGCCGACGCTGTGTACGAAACGACGCTTTGATGCAGTGTACAAAACCCGATGTTTTGGTTACGAAACGACGCTTCGTGCTACAAATTCTTCACGCTGTGAACCAACTGCTGCCTACTGCTGCCTACTGCTGCCTACTGCTGCCAACTGCTGCCTACTGCTGCCTACTGCTGCCAACTGCTGCCAATTGCTGTACCAACTGCTAACAACTGCTGTGTTGCTGTGAGTAGGAACAACACATGTACACAAGGCTAGGTAAGAAGTCAGTTGCTGCTGTGTTGTGCACTGTTGTGAACTTTTGCATTAAAATGCTTGTGTGCTTTGCAAAATTAAAGTAATTACAGTGAATTCTTGAATAACATATACAGTGCAGTAAGTGTTATATATCTGAGGAACATTTAAGTGATAAGTTTAATTTATTCAGTAAAAATGGCAAATATACCTCAGTTTCCTGCATTTGATCCTGACTGTGACCAGACAAACCTGTCACAGAGGTGGGTCAAATGGCTTAAAAGGTTTGAAAATTTGTTGATAGTTTCTGACATCAAAAGTGCTGAAAGAAAGCGTGCTTTTTTACTTCACTATGCAGGTGATAGAGTTTGTGACATCTTTGATACACTGAAAGACACTGGTGGTGCCAAAGATTATGACACTGCCAAGGCCAAATTAACTGAGCATTTCAAACCAAGGCAAAATACTGCTATGGAAATTATGCATTTCAGGAGAGCAAACAACTCTCTAATGAAACTGTTGATCAATACCATACACGTCTGCAGGGTTTAGCAACCCATTGTGAGTTTGCTGATGTTGACAAAGAAATCAAACAGCAAATAATTGAAACATGCACATCTACACGTCTTCGTCGAAGAGCTCTAGAACTTGTTGATGATGAAAGTTCTCTTACCAAGATACTGGATATGGCTCGTCGAATGGAAGATGCTGCACGTGATGCTCGTGTCATGGAGTGCAGTGCCAACAACGGTTCTGCCACTGTTACTAACAGCCATGAAGTATGTAAGGTTCAGGGAGGACACCATGATCATAGAAGATATCATGCCAAACCTAACATTAAATTGAGCCGAGAACCACATCACAACTGGAGTCATGGAACAAGACTCAAGCAGTCACAACGACTCACATCAGAGGTTGTCAATAATAAATGTTACAATTGTGGAGGAGACTACCCACACCCAGATAATGTTTGTCCTGCACAAGGTAAGAAGTGCTATGAGTGTAGAAAACTAAATCATTTTGGTGCTATGTGTCGTTCCGCACTAAAGAAACCACAATCAATAAATAAAAGCAATGTACGAGGATCAAGTCATAGGAGTCGAGGTGGCAAACACAATATTGCACCTCAAATCAAGAATGTTAATAATATACAAGACAACATTTCATTACAACCAGTCTCAGATGACAGTGAATGTGATTATATTTATGGAGTACAATCAATCACAAATGGAATGATCTTCCAAACAACCCAGAGACTATAGTATACATTGCTGGTATTTGTCTCAAAATTCTCATTGACACTGGATCAAACATTGACACCATTGCTGAGTGCCACTATGAAAAATTTAAAAAACAGTTCCCAAAGCTTGAAAACTATAATGGCAAAGCCACTGCCTATGCTTCAAAGGTAGCCTTACCAGTGATTGGAACTTTCACTGCAGAGATTAAGTCAAAGAATGCAATGCTCATTACTACATTCCATGTTGTTAGGAATGCAAAGGAGTCTTTACTCAGTTACAAGACTTCAACCAAATTGGGGCTACTTCAGCTTTCTAATGCTGTAGCAGTGGAATCTGCAAACAATGTTGATGCTATTGTTGCTGAATTTTTGATCGATTTAAATCCATAGGTTGTTATACTGATAGCAAGGTTCTGCATATCAACCCAGATGTAATTCCAGTTGCCCAACCAATCGCCGACAACCATTCCATACTCGCAAAAGTCGATGCCGAACTGGATAGGCTGATAGAACTAGATATCATTGAACCGGTAACAGACCCAACTCTGCAAGCAACAGTGGATGCATTGACTAAGAAAAAGTTTCCACGCATCCCACCCTCAGGAGTTGACCAAGATGCATTCAAAGCACTTGAACGCATCCAGACAGAATTAAGTGTTACGCAACAACGCGACACCGTGCTGCGAGGTACTCGTATCGTCATTCCAGCTGTTCTCCAGCAACGTGCTCTGAAGCTTGCACATCAAGGACACCAAGGTCTTGTTAGGACCAAACAGCTGCTACGAGAAAAGGTGTGGTTTCCTGGCATTGATCGTCAAGCTAAGGACATGCATGATGCCTGTGTCCCTTGCCAAGCTGCAGTGGATACTTCAAGACCAACACCTCTACAACCTTCACCACTACCTGCTGCACCATGGATGGAAGTATCGATGGACTTCTGTGGACCGCTACCAACTGGAGAGTACTTGATGGTAGTCATTGATGATCACTCACGTTATCCAGAAGTAGAAATCATCACTTCCACATCTGCAAAGGCTGTCATCCCGAAGCTCGACAAGATCTTTTCAAACTTTGGCATTCCTGAAGTTGTCAAGACGGACAATGGACCGCCATTTAATGGACAAGACTTTGTCAACTTTGCTGAGCATATTGGATTCAAACACCGCCGTGTGATGCCACTACATCCTCAAGCAAATGGAGAAGTCGAGAGATTCATGCAACCTCTCATGAAAGCTGTACGCTGTGCTCATGCCGAAGGACGATCCTGGAAACAAGCTATGTATGCTTTTCTCAGGAACTACCGTGCAACACCGCATGGAACACTGGGCAAGTCGCCTGGCGAACTTTTATTTGGACGTCCTATGAGAATCGCACTACCTGTCATGCCAGCCAAGGTAACGGATAAACGTCTCGCTCAGAAGGATGCACTAGCCAAGGGCAAAATGAAAATTGCTCATGATCAACGTGCAAAGGAACAATTCATAAAGGTTGGAGATACTGTTCTCGTTAAAAAGAAAAAAGAGGGAAAGCTAGATATGCCGTATGATACAAAACCATATAAAGTGATTAGTGTAAAAGGAACTATGGTAACAGCGAGTAATAGAGATCATAGTATAACACGTAATATGGCTTATTTCAAAGTGATTCCAAATAGTGTAGAAAATGATGAAGTGCAAAGTCGTGCAAAAGAAAAAGAAAAAATGAGTTATAACTCGATAAACAATTCATCGAGGGATGTTTTTGTATTTAAGGACTCTCGTCCAAAACGTCATGTTAAACGCCCTACACGATATGATGATTAATTGTGTTCATATGTAATGCAAAGTATTTACTTGTTATGCTGAACTAAATTTAATATTGTTTGAATAATGCAGATCTCATTCAATATTTTGTAACTTTGTATTACAGTTTCTTTCATGTTTGTTTAACATTGCATATGTATTTTTAACATTGAAATCCTTTGTGGTAAAGATTGTTTAAATTCTTTGTGTGTTTAATTAATGTTAAATGTATGCAATATCTCTTGATATGTTAATAACTTACTTTGTGTCAATAACTTTGCTTTGTGCTACAAGCATGGTAGACATCCTGTATTCATTCTTTTAAAGAAAAGGAGGGATGTCATGTTCACAGAAAATGGTACCATCCGTTTTCTATGTGCGGCGGCTGGACGCCAAGAGAGAAGGTAAACAAAGCACATGACGCCTGCCAAGCTTGGGAGCCATAGTCATGTAATCGTTTATTATTATTAAAGTCAGTAACCAGGAATGACTTTACATCAACCTTACTACCAAGACTATCTCAGCTATACACAGACACCACACCACGAGCAGCCAGTTTCCTGTTCCAGCGCCTCAGTGTCGCAGTGCAGAGGGGAAATGCGTGCTGTATCCTGGTACGCACCCAACCTCCGAGGAGCTGACGAGGTCTTCGAACGCTGATTGTTTAATTGTTATATATTGGTGTGTGTGTGTGTGTTCTCTGTAAACTGTAGCATTGCAATAAAATAAACAAAACATACAAAAAAATAATAGGGGTGGTAGGAGAAGAAAAGAATTAAGTATTCGGTGAGAATCCACAAGATCTCTCTGAATGCTCTTTGTTTTCTTCTTCGAGGATGTGGGTCCCTGCAATTGCACCAGAGGTGGTACCCCTAAAAAAAAAATATATATATATATATATATATATATATATATATATATATATATATATATATATATATATATATATATATATATATATATATGCACTGTGCACCTTGGCGTACCTGGTTCCTTAACTGCTTGACCACACTGACTGTACAATAACGTTGAAAGTTGTGAGACTTATGAACCCAATAGACAGTCAGTGTGGTCAAGTTATCAATTGTTATTTGCTATTACTGTCTCAATTCAGTGAACTTCATTTTACTTTATTTGTTTCTATTATATATGTATTTGCATTTTTTCTTTTAATTTTTACCATAATTATTTTATATTTTTAGCAGATTTAGTGCTTTACTGCTCTGTACTTGCTTACCTTATTGTACCTCGACTCCATTACATCCACATGCAAGCTGATATTGATCCTGAACAAAATCTACTATCACAAATATACAATAACCAACACACTGATCATCATCACTGCAGGTATTACACAACACACCAGTCAAAAAACAAACTCCAAAATAACACTTGCTTATCAGTATTCAACCAAAATGTCAGATCACTTGGTAAACATTTTGATGATATAAATGCATTACCCTCAGCACTAGGTACTAAACTATCGTTCATTATTTTAACAGAAACCTAGATAAGTAAAGTCCATACCCAACTTTACAACTTAGCTGGTTATAGAGCCATTCACAACTGTGGGCCTAACAAAAAAGGGGGTGGCACAGCTATATACTACCAAGATACCTTCATCTGCAAACTTGTCATTAGTGATAGAGATGACTACTGTGAATATACCTTTGCTCAATTCTCAATTAAATCCCTTAAATCCTCCTTGACTATTGGAGCCATCTATAGATTTCCCAATACAAACATAGCTGAATTCTCAGATAACTTAAGGAATCTTATCATACACAACAACCTCAACAAAAATCACATCATTCTGGGAGGTGACTTCAATATTGACCCCCCCCCCCTCCCTGTCCAGCTCGTTGTTGCCATAAGGGGTCTTGGTGGGCGGCTGCCGCAGTGTGATGCTCCTTAAGGCAGTCCTCTGGCCTTTTGTAGCCTTGTGCTCCTGCTGCTGTCCTCTCTAATTCTGCTGGACACCTTTACCTTTTGTTTCGTTTTTCTCCCCCCCCCCCTCTTCTCCTTTCTCGTTGTCATATCCCGCTGACCTTGTGACTGTTTTGATCATTCTTTTGGCCTTCTTTTGTTTTGATGCCTGGGCGTTTGAGAAGGCATACTCTTGCACCCGTAGAACTGTAGTACCCAACGTCTCAAGCGAGGGGGAACCTTCTATTGTCAATCCCCTTTCGTCACTGAACCCGATCTCGACGGACTGATGGTTCTTAAGGTGGTGTTTGTGGGACGTATACTCACGACGCACCCCTGGGGGGCCCCAGCAAGATCGGCAACTTGTCTCTTGTTGGGTGTCCTGCCTCTAATTGTGGCTCCGTGGTGGGTGTGGGGGCACATTCGTGAATGAACGTCTTACTTCTCGTCTCTGTTGCAATCTGTTCCTCTTTTACCTTCTCAGGGTTGTGGGGTGGGCGACCAATCCTCTGAGTCGGACTATGTTGGAAGACCGGGCTCTGTAGCCCCCGCTGCATTGGGCCCTGACCGTGCTCCTCCTTTGACCCTCCTGACTACTCCCCTCGGCTCCCCTCCCTCCTATGTGGTTGGGTCGAGCCCCAAGCCCCCAGTGGTGACCACCTCGTCCCCTGGCACGGCTCAGTCTCTAGTTGTGACTACTGTGCCTTTTAACCCCTCTCTCTCTAGGGGTTCTCAACGCCATCCTCGTCTCCGCCGCACTCACTCGATTCCTTCCCATATTGATGTGTGATGCGTATCAGGCCTTGTTTGGTCCCGCTTCATGGGCCAAATACTTTGATCTCCTCCCTCTTGATTCTAAGCCTCCTCACGATTTCTCCCTCCATAGGCACCTTGTTGATTCCGTAGATGCCTCTGTTACATTCCACCCCACCCGTCTCGGTACTCGTGTCGTTGCTGCTCCTTCACAGGATGCAGCCACCCGCTTGACCGCCTTGTCCTGCCTTGGCGAGACCCCTGTTCGGGTCTCCAAGAACGCTCGGTTGAATGCCAGTGTTGGCACTATTCTCCTCCCACCCCATGTTGCAACCTATGTTCGGAAACTCCAGGACTGCCACGAAGATATTTGGCATATTCTCGAAGCCCAGGGCTATTCTATCCTCCAGGTAGACTCGTTTACTCGTACCCCTCGCGGTCGTCGCTGTCAACCCCTTCGGGTTGTGAAGATTACCTTTGATGGTAGGACCCTTCTGCTCTCTGTCATTCTTGCAGGTGCCAGGTGCTCCATCCAGGAGTACATTCCCTCTCCTCGGCTCTGTAATAAGTGCTGGAGGTTTGGGCATGGTGCCCTCTGCTGCTCTGGTACTGTCTCTCTCTGTCTGCAGGCGATTAGTCACAATAACGTGGCTAAAGCATGTTGACCAGACCACACACTAGAAGGTGAAGGGACGACGACGTTTCGGTCCGTCCTGGACCATTCTCAAGTCGATAGCCTCTCTCTGTCCTTAATGTGGGGGCGAAGGTCACTCTAAGTTGGAGTCTACTTCTCCCCAGGCTCACTGCCTCAATTGCGGTGAGTCCCACCTTACCTTCTCTCGTGCGTGTAGGGTGGCTTGAGGTATTACAAGCTTGAGGCAGCCGTCCTCAACTTGAAGCACCGGGAGCGTTTGTCTGTTCCTGAGGTGAGGTGCCAAGTTCGCCGTCTCCCACCTTATGCTAACATCTCTTATGCTCGTGTGTTGCACTCTCCTCTCCTCGTCCTTTCCACCTTCCTCAGACTCAAAACCGTTTCCAGGCCTTAGACCCTGACACACCCACCGCCCCCTCTGTTCCTTTGAGTTCTGTGCCGAAAGGTCCCCCTCCTGGTCCTCTGTCTGGGGTTCCCCTTCTTTCTTCCCGGTCTGTCATGTCTCCTGTGTTTTCTTCCTCACCTCCCTCCGATCCTCCTTCCCATCCTTCTCCTCCGTCTATTGGCTCTCCCCACCGCCTATCAGTACGTGCTGATGTCCATCGCTCTCCCAACGGCCGTCGTATATGCTCTCGTTCAGCTTCTCCTGTTGAGACACTGGAATCTGTTGCCCAGTACATTGCTGCTGGGACGCCTGTCTCTTTGAGTCAGAAGCGTAAGCCTGGCTCCTCTCCTTCCTCCTCCCCGGCGGGTAAAAAGCTTCGTTTTCTTCCTCGCCCCCTACTTCTGACTCGCTCCGTCCCCTCCCGTTTCGGTAGTACGCCCCCTGTTCTTGCTATGGAGGTCTCTTTGGCCGCGTTTCCCTCTCGGTTGCTGTCCTTGCTGTGGTGCACTTCCTGGTTTCTGCTCCTCCTGCTGCTGTCCTTGACCCTCGGTTATCCCCCCCTCTTCCTCCTCCGGGCCCTACTCGTCCACTCCTGGTTGGTCCTCCACCTCCCTTCCCTCTTTCTTTACTCAGTTTACCCATGCCCCCCTAACCCTGACTTCGCTGACCCTGACCCTGATCCTGCGCTTCTTTAACGTGCTGTGTTCCCTTTTCACCTTTGTTTCTTCGTTGTTCTCTGTAGCTGTCCTTTCTCTTCTTGTCGATATCTATTCTTCAATGGAACCTTCGTGGTTTTTACGCCAATTTCCTTGAACTCCAACTTCTTATTTTGCGGTTTTCGCCCTTTGTGTCTGTCTCCAGGAGCCGATGCTTGGTGCTCGTCCTGGTCACTTTCGTGGCTATTCCTTTCTCTCCCCCCCCCCCAGCTGTTGCTGGGGCTCCTAACTCTTCTGCTCTCTTGATTCGCTCTAATGTTCCCTTTGTCCCCTTACTTTTTCCTTCGCCTTTCCATTGCTCTGCTGCTCGTATTTTTGTGAGAAAATGGTACACTGTTTGTTCCATTTATCTCCCCCCAAGTGTCCCGCTTTCTCTTCCCGATCTGAAACACCTACTGGACTCCTTGCCGGAGCCTGTGCTCCTGCTAGGTGATATTAATTGTCGTCATTCCCTGTGTGGTGATGTTCTGACGAACACCCGGGGTCGCCTTCTTGAGCCATTCATCCTCTCTTCTTCTCTGTCTCTTCTGAATTCTGGTGAGCCCACTCATTTGGGCTCCGGACTCACACCTTTTCCTGTCTTGATCTTTCTCTTTGCTCGTCGTCTCTTTACTTTGATTTCACGTGGCAGGGTCTTGATGACCTCCATGGCAGTGATCATTTCCCCATCCTTGTTACCTCTTTCTCTTTTCACCCTCCCCTCTCCTTCCCTAGGTGGCAGTTTGCTAAGGCAGACTGGAACCTATTTACCCTCAATGCTGCTCTCTCTGACCTCTCCCTCGCTCTTTCCTTCTTTTTCATAACACCATCTTCGACGCTGCCCTCCTCTCTTCCTCTCGGGGACCATGGAAGTGCGTTCCCTGGTGAAATGCAGACTGTGCTCGGGCTGCCTGCTGTAAGCGTGAAGCCTGGAAGAGACACCGCCGCCGGCAGACGGCCGATTCTTTTCTTTTATTTCGGAAGACGAGTACGGTTACCCGTAGGGCCATCTGTACAGCTAAACATAAATGTTGGGAGTCTTATGTTTCCACCATTACGTCCGAAACTCCTCTGCTGCAGATCTAGAAGCGTATCCGCAAGATTGCGGGTAAGTTCGTTTCCGATGTCTCGCCGGTCCTTCACCTCCGTGGTACTCTTGTGGCGGCCGCGTTGCAGGTTGCTACCGAACTGGGTTCTCACTTTTCTTCTGTTAGCTCTGGTTTTCATCTTCCCCAATCTTTCCTTCTTCGTAAACCTGTCCTTGAATCTCGTCCTTTAGATTTCTGCACTCATCTTTGACTTCCCTATAACGATCCCTTCTCTCTCTGAACTTCGGTCTACCTGGCCCTCTGCGGTTCTACGGTGGCGGGCTCTGATGGCATTCATTATGAGATGCTTAGCCATCTCCCTCCGTGTCTCAGTATTTACTGAGTTTGTATAGTCGGATCTGGGACTCGTCGTCAGTCCCTGAGGACTGGTTCAATGCCATTGTCCTCCCTGTTCGCAAACCAGGGTCTCTGGGAACATTCCCTAAGGACTTTCGCCCTTTTGCCCTCACAAGATGTGTCTGCAAATTCTTTGAACGTATGGTTAACGTTCGTCTGATGTGGTTCTTAGAACACCATCAGCACCTCTCCCCTTCTCAATTTGGTTTCTGCAAGTGCCGCAGCACAACAGATGTCCTGGTGAACTTGGAGGTCTATGTTCTTACTGCTTTTGCGGCGAAGACCTCCGTTGTTGCCGTGCTTTTTGACCTGGAAAAGGCTTACAACACCACATGGCAATATCATATTCTATCCCAACTTCATTCTTTTGGCCTTCGTGGTCATCTCCTCTTTCTGCGAAGCTTCCTCTCTCGTCGTTCCTTTTGGGCGAGGCTTGGTACCTCTCTCTCTTTGCCTCTTATCTGCATACGAAGGTGTGCCCCAGGGTAGTGTTCTGAGGACTACTCTTTTTCTGGTTGCTGTCAATGGATTTCTTTCCTCTCTTCCTTCTGGCGTCTTCTTCGCTCTCTATGTCGACGATCTCACCCTTTGCTGTCAGGGTGATGATTCGCCTCTCCTTCAACGCCGGCTTCAACTTGTGATTGATGCCATGTCGTCTTGGGCCACAGATCATGGCTTCAGGTTCTCTATGTCTAAGACTTGTGCTATGACCTTTTCTTGGAAGCGTGTCATTCTTTGTCCTTCTTTGTCACTTTATGGTCACCCCATTGTGTACAAGGATTCCGCTAGGCTTTTGGGGTTGATTTTTGACACTCTTTTGTCTTGGTCGGCCCCATATCTCTTACCTTCGTGTTGAATGCTCTAAGGCCCTTACCCTCCTTCGGGTATTGTCCCATCCTTCTTGGGGAGAGGATAGGCACACTCTCCTCGCCTTACATTCCTCCCTCGTCCTGTCTAAGCTCGATTATGGTTGCCCTGCCTTCTCGTCTACTTCTCCTTCTACTCTTCGCCGTCTTAATGCTTTGCACCATACTGGGTTGCGCCTTAGTTCTGGTGCCTTTCGTTCGACTCCCGTTCTCAGCTTGTATGTTGACACAGGCTTCCTATCTCTCCAGGACCGCTGTGATCGCTACTGTCTTTACGATCTTGCACGGTCCTTGCAACATACTTCCTCTCGCCTCTGTCGTGCCTTCACTTTTGCTCCTCCTGCGGTTCCTGTTCCTCTTCACCACCTCCCTCCTTCTGTCCAGTTGTCTCACTTACAGGATTCTCGTTCAGTTCGTATTTCTAATATTTCTCCTCGTGTTCTTTGCTCCCGTAGAGAGTCCCCCTTCCGCAGTTTTGTATATCCTTAACCCGCATCACTAAAGCTTTTACCCCTCCTACTGTTCTAAAACGCCTTTTCCTTGAGCACTTTTCTTCTCACTCCCGCTCCGTTTCCATCTTCACCGATGGGTCTAAGTCTGTAGACGGTGTTGGCTACTCTGTTTGTTTTCCTGATTGCACTTATATGTGTCGCTTACCTCCGGAGACTAGATCTTCACAGCGGAGCTTTATGCTATTCTCTATGCTCTTTCTCTCCTGCTTTCTCGTTGTCAGTCTTCCTTTGTAGTTGTTGTTGACTCTCGTAGTGCCCTCATGGCTCTCGGGTCCTTTAATCCGGTCATCCAGTAGTTGTCGAGATCCAGCATTGGCTGTTTCTTGTTCACAGTAAATTTAGTCGGTGAGTTTTGTTGGGTTCCCAGCCATATTGGTGTGTCTTTCAATGAGCGTGCGGATGCTGCCGCCAGAGGAAGCTGTCCGCTCTTGTCCCATCTCTC
>WNGS01090283.1:0-24815 GCA_020271785.1 Procambarus virginalis
TAATATATTTCACTAATTTTTTTCTTATAAATGATAAGCTACCCATTTCATTATGTATGAGGTCAATTTTTTTATTGGAGTTCAATTAACGTAGATATATGACCGAACATAACCACCCTACCTACCTAACCTAACCATCTTATAGGTAGGTTAGGTTAAGTAGCCGAAAAGTTAGGTTAGGTTAGGTTAGGTAGGTTAGGTAGTCGAAAATAATTAATTCATGAAAACTTGCTCTATTAGGCAAATCGGGCTTGCACAGTAGGCTGAGAAGTGCGTCTGGCTACTAGGTACGACATATATATATATATATATATATATATATATATATATATATATATATATATATATATATAAGTTTGTGAGGGTACCACCTCTGTGCCAATGTGGGGACCCATACCTCGGAGAAGAAAATAAAACGTTTTCAGAGGAGACCTTGTCGTTTCTCACTGAACACTAATATTTTCTTCTCCTACCCCCCCATTCTTTTGTATGTACACATATATATTGCTTTATTTGAACTTTGTTACAAAAAAGGAGTTACATATAGGTTACAAAGATGGTTATCATAAGTTGTCGAGTTCTCCAGCTCCTCAGATGGCGGGCAGGAACCCGGATGCAGTGCGCATTTCCCCTCTGTATCGCCACGCTGAGGCGCTGGAAAAGAACGCTGGCAGCTCTAGGGTCCCTTGTTGTTTCAATGAGCCTAGAACCCAGTTCCTTCAAAAAACTGGTAGCACTTTTACCCCAGGCGCGGAGTGTCTCAGAGCAATGGGGACAAATTGTAGTGGTGATCCAGTTCTCTATACTACGGGATTTGGCTGCTTCCCTGGGGTGGCAGCGCCACCTGGTTGTGCAACACTGAGTTCAATGTAGGTGTTAGCCAGGTTGATACGCACGTGTAGTCCCATACCAACTGCTTGCCATTCTTCAGGGGTTCACTGTGATACCATCCGGGCGACCAATAAGAGCATCAGAGTTACGGGCGTTAGGTAACGAGGCTCTCTCTCAGCTGGGCAACCAGCTGTAGTGAGGTCCTCTTGATGATGTCGTTAACTTCGCTGTGCCTCGAGTGCCATCCTCCTGTACTTTGGCAGAGTAGGCCATGGTGGCCGTACCCGTCAGCCAAAAACCTCGCCGCAATACACCTATATCTGGTGTGGATTGGGGCAGCAAGGCGGAGGGGCCACAGCACTTCGGAGGGTGTGTGGTGTGAGACGTGTGCCAGTTGCCGACATTGGGTTGCTAACAGAATCCCTGCATGTGGGGCTGCTACTGCTGTGAGGCGATGTCGTGCTGTGTTGATGCTGCATCCAGGCACTCTGCAGCAACCTAGTCTACAATGGGGCCATCCCAGCTGGATTGCCTGTGGCTTTTGGGGATGGTGGTTTGAGGTGGATGGGCCTGCACGAGAGGCCCACTTTGTGGCACAGCATGTAAAATGGGGATCATGTACACCTGCCAGCTGATGTAAGTGGGCAGGTAGAATTTCCTTCACAAGTTCGTCGGATGCTGATAAGGAGCACAGGAAGGCTGGAACAGCGATTTGCGTTGCTGTTCGATCTCCGAGCCCCAAGTCTTATGGGAAGAGAGGCTTGTTTCCACAGCAGGTCATCAAGAGAGAGGTTAAGGGCTTTTTCTAGCATTGATTTCAGTAACCGGTCATACTCACTTAGTTTTGGCTACTGTAAGATGGTGAACACCTCAGAAAGTAGGTTAGCCTGGGGAGGGACAGACATCTGTATGATGGTAGAGTGCACCATGAGCATCAATATCCTCAATCCTCCCATCCATCCTCTTGAGGTCAGATATCTTCTTACTGAGGACCTCGTCGATGGCGTTTCCTCCAAGAGGAGCTCCTAGAGTGTGCTGTACTTCAGGTTTAGTTTTATGGAAGTTTGGCAGAAGACCCTCTATTCTCTCTACGATGCCCTGGTGGGAATATATTATTTCCCGTTAGATGGGTTCAGGGTGAGGCCTAAACTGAACTTGCTCCTGGATTTTTCTGGTGTCCTTCAGGAGGGAGTCTTGGGAACCAGGTAGGGTAACATCATCCAAGAATCAGATGTTAAGCTCGCTGGACAGGACCTCTGTGACTTGTATGATGACTAAGCAGAAAAGGAGAGATGCAAGGGGGTCACCCTGTTGGACGCCTTCCCCGCGAGTCAATTTCATGTTCGCCAAAAGTAGCTTAAGATCATACTGTAGCATGAATGTACGAAAGGGAAGAGGGAAGGGAAATGACTATTAACCGCACGGAGTACAGCATCTCTCCGCACCAAATTGAAAGCATTTTTGAAATCTAGCTTTATAAGGGCCTTTTCGTCTTGATGTTGGCGATGAGGCTCGAGCTGCATGGGCTGCCGCCTCACACCCTTGTGGAATGCCAACCCAAGCTGTTTTGGCTCAGCATGTTGGCCGCTGCATCACTAACTGTTCTTGCAGCTGCCTTTGCGACGGGACGCCGGAGAGAATTACCCACAGCTATTGGCCTGATCCCCATCCTTTTTCTTTAGAGCACAGAGGGATGCTCCAAAAAATAGGTCTTATGGACGGTGCTATGTTGCCAGCTAGACATGTGTTGGTGAATCTGGTTAGTTCCACCTAGAGGTTCTTTGCAATGTCATCCAGTGAAGGGTTGAGCATTTGCTTGAGATGGTTGGTTTTAGTCCTGTGACCCCACTTGCTGATCCTGTTGGGAAGGTCATGGCTGCTTTATGGACCAGAGATTCAGCCACCCAGAGAGGTTCTGCTCCGGTAGCTCCGAGCCCCACTTGTACAATGTCGTCCACGCGGAGCCCTGGCAGGGTGTTTCTCCTTTAGGGCTTGAGCTGGTGCGGCATCTCTGTCGCAATTGAGTCCTCACTGGTGAGGACTCTTATTGCGCAAATAGTGTTCCTTCTTCTAATTTTCTTGGTGGACATGATGTTCTGATTTCTGAGGTCTCGGATTATGGGCACTGTGCCTCTTCCTGCCGGGGTGTTTCTCGCGCGAGTGGGAAGGCGCACCTGGTTGTCCTCCTGGGAAAATCATTTATAGTTTGATGACTGAGGCAGCTAAGATTTTGTCTCTCCTTGCCAGGGGAAGCTAGACATATGTTGCCAAACAGTAGGAGGTGTGCCAGCTTGGGTCATTCCAGGAGAGTCGTGACCTTGTCTCGGAGGGCAGATAATTTGTGCTGCTGCATGGGCCGGGCTGCTTTAGAGATGTGTTAGAAGGTTCTGGCTGATGTTGCTTTGATAGCTTCTAATAAATTTTCTGTGGGATGAAGGTCTGGAGGTGTTTTGCCTGACGGGCAGTGTGGGCTATTGATTGGTGTTCTCCCCTGGGAGGGCGACCAGAACCCAATACACCTGGCTCCGTTGTTGGTAATGATTGCGCACATTACCGTCACTCGACCGGATAAAGCATACCTTGCCACACGTCTGACATCTGCCTTGTCTGCCCCCTGCTTGATGGCTCCTTTTGGCTTGGAGAAGCCGGGCTGGCTGTTATATATATATTAATAATATATTATATCTATATATTTCTTATTATATATATATATATATATATACTATATATATATATATATATATATCATATAAAAGTTTGTGAGGTACCACCTCTGGTGCCAATGTGGGGACCCATACCTCGGAGAAGAAAATAAACGTATTCAGAGGAGACCTTGTGGTTTCTCTTAACACTAATATTTCTTCTCCTACCACCCATTCTTTTGTATGTACACATAATATTTGCTTTATTTGAACTTTTTACAAAAAGGAGTTACATATAGTTACAAAGATATTTATCATAAGTTGTCGAGTTCCTCCAGCCCTCAGAAGGCGGGCAGGAACCCTGGATGCAGTGCGCATTTCCCTCTGTATCGCCACTGTGAGCTCTGGCAAAAGAAAGCTGGCAGCTCTAGGGTCCCTTGTTGTTTCAATGAGCCTAGAACCCAGTTCCTTCAAAACTGTAGCACTTTTACCCAGGCGCCGAGGGTCTCATAAGCAATGGGGACAAAATTAATATATATAATATATATATATAATAATATATATATATATATATATATATATATATATATATATATGTCGTACCTAGTAGCCAGAACGCACTTCTCAGCCTACCCTACTATGCAAGGCCCGATTTGCCTAATAAGCCAAGATTTCATGAATTAATACATTTTCTGTAATTTTTTTCTTATGAAATGATAAAGCTACTCATTTCATTATGTATGAGGTCAATTTTATTTTATTTAAGTTAAAATTAACAGTTATATGACCGAACCTAACCAACCCTACCTAACCTAACCTACCTATCTTTAAGGTTAGGTTAGGTTAGGTAGCCGAAAAAGTTAGGTTAGGTTAGGTAGGTTAGGTAGGTTAGGTGGTCGAAAAACAAATAATTCATGAAAAATTGGCATATTAGGCAAATCGGGCCTTGCATAGTAGGCTGAGAAGTGCGTTTTGGCTACTAGGTACGAATATATATATAAATATATATATATATATAATATATATATATATATATCTATATATAATATATATATATATATATATATATATATATATATGTCGTACCTAGTAGTCAGAACGCACTTCTCGGCCTGCTATGCAAGGCCCGATTTGCATAATATGCCGAATGATTTTCTATATTTTCAATAAATGTTTTATGAGCTGTACAGATCTTTTCTTCCTTTGCTGGGTCCCCAGTGGGAGGGGGGACGTGGCATGGTGTGGACGTCTGTGTAGCAGAGGAGTTTGGTAGTACATGGAACGTTGATGCCTGGATATTGAAACTCGCATGCTGATTGGTGGATGGTGGCCGTTGCCGATTTCTTAATTTATGCCTGTCTTATGGGACAGTCCATAGAGAGAGAGCTGTATAGGTGTAATAACGCTCCTTCTTGACAGTGTCTGGTGTGGTGGATATGACCAAACATCTGAATCCATTTTCCACAGCTTGGGTCGCTGCAGCAGCTGTTGTGAAGGTGACCTTGAGAGAAGGCCGTGGGCTGTCGGCGTTCTTGATGACTTTTACTAAGTTGCAGTCAGACCAGAGTTCATGGAGTTGATGCTTGCTAATATGGTGTCTGGGGTCCTGAGTGGAGATATAGACACAGGAATGGCTGACGAAAATGGTTCGTTCAGCCCGGTAGCGTCAGGTAGGTAGAATGAATAGATCATGTTGAGTAGAGCGTCCTGGTGTTCCGGAGCAAAGAGTTGCTCCAGAGCTTCCTTGCTTGAGTACCGCGCCGTCGGCTTCTTCGCGGATGTCCAATGGAGCAGCATTCGTGATGTCAATAATTTTCTTGAGTATTTGGGACCCAGTGAATCTTGTTTCCCCCCGAAACCGGACTTTGATGCGGTAGATGGTTGCGAATCTCTCTATGACTACCGCATCACTGGAGATTGCCTACCGACTCTTCTCGGTATATATTACCAAGCTGAGTGGGGTGTGACAATCTAGAATGAAGCTAATCTTCTGCCCAATATTTACCCACCCAGCAGTGCTGGGCGCACGGGTGATACCTGGTTGATGAGGTTCTGGGAGTTCTTCTACTCCCCAATCCCGGCCCGGGGCCAGGCTTGACTTGTGAGAGTTTGGTCCACTAGGCTGTTGCTTGGAGCGGCCCGCAGGCCCACATACCCACCACAGCCCGGTTGGTCCGGCACTCCTTGGAGGAATAAATCTAGTTTCCTCTTGAAGATGTCCACGGTTGTTCCGGCAATATTTCTTATGCTTGCTGTGAGGACGTTGAACAACCACGGACCTCTGATGTTTATACAGTGTTCTCTGATTGTGCATATGGCACCTCTGCTCTTCACTGGTTCTATTCTGCATTTTCTTCCATATCGTTCACTCCAGTACGTTGTTATTTTACTGTGTAGAATTGGTTCTTGGCCCTCCAGTATCTTCCAGGTGTATATTATTTGATATCTCTCTCGTCTTCTTTCTAGTGAGTACATTTGGAGAGCTTTGAGACGATCCCAATAATTTAGGTGCTTTATTGCGTCTATGCGTGCCGTATATGTTCTCTGTATTCCCTCTATTTCAGCAATCTCTCCTGCTCTGAAGGGGGAAGTGAGTACTGAGCAGTACTCAAGACGGGACAACACAAATGACTTGAAGAGTACAACCATCGTGATGGGATCCCTGGATTTGAAAGTTCTCGTAATCCATCCTATCATTTTTCTGGCTGTCGCAATATTTGCTTGGTTATGCTCCCTAAACGTTAGGTCGTCAGACATTATTATTCCCAAATCCTTTACATGCTGTTTTCCTACTATGGGTACATTTGATGGTGTTTTGTACTCTGTATTATGTTTAAGGTCCTCATTTTTACCGTACCTGAGTACCTGGAATTTATCACTGTTAAACATCATGTTATTTTCTGATGCCCAGTCGAAAACTTTATTAATATCAGCTTGAAGTTTTTCAATGTCTTCAGCCGAGGTAATTTTCATACTGATTTTTGTGTCATCTGCAAAGGATGATACGAAGCTGTGACTTGTATTTTTGTCTATATCTGATATGAGAATAAGGAAAAGCAGCGGTGCAAGGACTGTACCCTGAGGTACAGAGCTTTTAACTGCACTTGGACTAGATTTTATATGGTTGACCGTTACTCGCTGAGTCCTGTTTGACAGAAAACTGAGTATCCAGCGTCCTACTTTACCGGTTATTCCCATTGACTTCATTTTGTGTGCTATCACGCCATGGTCACATTTATCGAAAGCCTTTGCGAAGTCCGTGTATATCACATCAGCATTCTGTTTTTCTTCTAATGCCTCAGTGACTTTGTCGTAGTGCTCAAGTAGCTGTGAGAGGCACGATCTTCCCGCTCGAAATCCATGTTGGCCTGGGTTGTGAAGGTCATTGGTCTCCATGAAATTGGTGACCTGACTCCTAATCACTCTCTCAAATACTTTTATGATGTGCGATGTTAGTGCAACTGGTCTATAATTTTTTGCCAATGCTTTGCTCCCTCCCTTGTGTAGAGGGGCTATGTCTGCTACTTTAAGTGCATCTGGTATCTCCCCCGTGTCCAAGCTCTTCCTCCACACTATACTGAGTGCCTGTGCTACCGGCACTTTGCATTTCTTTATAAATATTGAATTCCATGAGTCTGGACCTGGGGCCGAGTGCATGGGCATGTTTTCAATTTCTCTTTCAAAATTTAGTGCGCTCGTGTTGATATCAGTTATATTTACAGGGGTTTGAATATCCCGCATAAAGAAATTATCTGGATCTTCCACTTTCATGTTGTTTATTGGAGTGCTAAACATGTCCTCATACTGCTTTTTTAGGATTTCACTAATTTCTTTGTCATCCTCCGTGTATGAACCTTCACTTGTACGAATAGGTCCAATACTGGCAGTGGTTTTTGCTTTTGATTTCGCATATGAGAAGAAATATTTTGGATTTTTCTTTATTTCCTGAATTGCTTTCTGTTCTAACTGCCTTTCTTCAGTTTCATATGAGTGTTTCAATTTCCGCTCGATTTCTTCAATCTCCCTATTTAAATTATTCCTTCTTTGACGGGAAATTCGTGTCTGCATAAGCAGTTCTGTTATTTTTTTCCTGCGTTTATAGTGTCGTCTGCGTTCTCTTTCTACGTTAGATCTCTTTCTGGCTTTCCTCAAAGGAACATGTTTCAGACAGACTTGATACGCTTCCGAAGTCAGTTTTTCTATTCCTTCTGTAGGACTTGTATTACTTAAAACAGTTTCCCATGGAATGTTTGTAAGTTCCCTGTTTATTATCTCCCAGTCTATCCTTTTATTATTAAAATTGAATTTACTGAATAGCCCCTCTCGCTTTATCAACGTTTTAGGTCTATTCTGAGTATTGATGGTCGTTTGCACTTCAATGAGCTTGTGATCTGAATATGTGGTATCTGATATCGTAATGTCTCTGATAATGTCTTCATTGTTCGTAAAGACCAGATCTAAAATATTTTCATTTCTCGTTGGCTCCGATATCTGCTGATTGAGTGAAAATTTGTCACAGAATCTAAGTAGTTCTCTAATCTGTGGTTGGTTAGGTCCCGATAGATTTCCTGGTATAATATTATTGTTTGCTATTTTCCACCTGAGACTAGGCAAGTTGAAGTCACCTAGGAAGATAATATCAGGTATCGGGTTCTCCAAATTATCAAGGCTATTCTCTATTTTGTTTATCTGTTCTGTGAATTCCTCAGCCGTTGCATCTGGCGGTTTGTATATTAGAATAATCACTAAATTTATTTTCTCTATTTTTAATCCCAGTACCTCTACCACCTCATTTGTAACGTTTAGGAGCTCCGAGCATACAAGGTCTTCCCTAATATACAGACCCACTCCTCCATGTGACCTAATTTTCCTATCACACCTGTATAGGTTATATCCTGGAATCCAGATCTCACTGTCCAACAATTCCCCTGCATGGGTTTCTGTGAAAGCTCCAAATACTGCATTTGACTCCGTGAGGAGGCCATTTATGAACTGTACTTTGTTGTTTGTTCTTGTTTTCAGTCCTTGTATGTTGGCAAAGATGAATGAGGTTACTCTATTAGTGATAGTTTGAATGGGAGACTTTTCGGCAAGCCCATTATGCGTGGACATAATAAGTTTGTTCTGACCAGTACTGATTGTTGTAGGGCAGTTGCCTGTCGTAGTTGTAGTTCCCTTTCGGTGTGTAATTGTATCTGTAATTCTGGAATGCAAGTGGATCTGGCATCCAGTTCCATACACTCTCCATGCTCCTCCTTTTGAATTCTCTGTCGGTCTGGTATAAAAAATTTATAGTTTCCTCCAAATTCATTATCCTGCTTGCCACTCTTTATGTAGCGTTCCGTGCCTTTCACGTGAAAGTGTGGGCAGCTGAGGTCATAGCATTTTCTGTCCTCCAGTGAGGTTTGGCACATGTCAGGATGGAAAAACCTACATATTGATCCAAATCGACACTCACCTTTCCTAAGCATATTTAAAAAAAAATTGGGATGTTGGTAACTGCATTCTAATCCTTTCTTATTACCAGCATATCTATGTCTGCATATGCCCTTTGCATAAAATTTGCATAAGTTTGTCCTTCTGTTCTGAATTTCTCTATCGGGAACCGTTGTAGTGTCTGTACCTATCGAGCTGTCAGTGCTGTCTGGTACACTTTCTAGTTTACTGTCATCTACATCCGGGCCTACTGAGTCAGAGTTTGCATCTTCCTGAGTTTCAGCCTCAGTTTCATCCCTGACTATAGCCTCCGCCCCTGGTATAGTAGAATTGTTGTTGTTCCTTTCCCACTCCTTCTGGATGGCTGGTAAGCTTTCAATGAACGATGTTTTCCGTTCATGCGTCATATTATCTAGAAGGTTTTTTAGGATATTCCAAGCTGGCTGGTCATTTTTACACACCCAGAGCAAGTGACCAGCTCTCAGTGCCATGGTGTTACTCACTCCTGTACAAGCCGAATGGAATTTAGTCTTACAGATATAACATTCAATTCCCGTTACCTTCGTCTTTAAGGAGTTGTTACAGTGGCCACAATTTTGTTTATTTACTCCCATTTTGCCTAGTTTTGTTGTATATATCTATATATTTATAATATTATATGTATACCGTATATTTGTAACAATATATATGTTTATTTGTTCTACTGTATGGTCAGTACTTATCGCACGGTCGAGGGTGAGGGTCCTAGAGGCTGTATAGTTGACCCGTTGTTGTCCCAGGCCGCGGCTGGAGGCCGTCAGTTGCCAGTTACTTGGGTTATACACTGATATATTAATTCGCTTGTATTACAATAAGGGATTTTCTGCTTTATTTCCGACTTGCAATAGTATTCACTTTCTCTATTACTAATTTCTCGATCCACATTCCCCTATTACACTTGTTGGAAACCAAATTTGCTAGTAAGCACACACACACACACAGTGGGCCACACGGGACGTGGGCCTATTGGCTGAGTTCTGGCACCACGAGGTGGACTCAACAAAATTCACTTGTTATTTCCTTAAAGCACAAAAGTCGGATGGCAATCACTATGGTATATTGTTTAATAAGTTGAGATGCACTTTATGAGTTATCTGACTGTGATTAGTTCCTGTATCACTGAAATATCCCGAGATATATAATGTTTTTCACAGAGCTCGCGCTCTCGTGTGCTTCCCCTCCCCACACACTCCCCGCAATCGCAATCACACTCCCCCGAGGTTCAATCTCTTCTGAAATTCTTTCGTGCTCAATTTAGGCTCTCATGTAGTTCTTTGATCCTATCACAGTAATATAAATGGTTCTTATGTTGATGGGTAATAATAATCCTCTTGGGGGGGATGGATATGCTGCACTTGGGGGATGGATATGCTGCACTTTATATTACATTACTAAATCTTTTTCCATTTCTTCTGTGTTCTCAGGTTATCTTATTGTTATCTTGAGATGATTTCAGTTCATAGTGTCCCCGCGGCCCGGTCCTCGACAAGGCCTCCACCCCCAGGAAGCAGACCGTGACAGCTGACTAACTCCCAGGTACCTATTTACTGCTAGGTAACAAGGGCATCAGGTTGAAAGAAACTCTGCCCATTGCTTCTCGCTGGCATCCGGGATCGAACCCGGGACCACAGGATCACGCGTCTAGTGTTCTGTCCGCTCAGTCACCGGCTCCCTCAGTGTAGGGAGTGTAGTTTTGATGCCAAGTTTCGAGAGATTACTGAAACTTCGTCCAATTTCCTTTGATAAAATCCCAAACCGGGCTCGGGAGCTGGAGGTCTGGGAGGTAGTGGTATATTAATAACTGTTTTTGTAGCAAAGTGGTCACTAGTCAGTACATGGTCAACTCAGCAATGACACAACTCATAAATTCTGGTGGAAACAAACATAGGGTCCAACTTCCCCTACCCCCCTCCACCAATATTTATTTATTTATTTATTTACAGGCGATGAGTCACAATAACGTGGCTAAAGTATGTTGACAAGACCACACACTAGAAGGTGATGGGACGACGACGTTTCGGTCCTCCTGGACCATTCTCAAGTCGATTGTCGACTAGAGAAACGTCGTCGTCCCTTCACCCTCTAGTGTGTGGTCTGGTCAACAATTATTTATTTATTATTTACTTATTTGTTTATTTATATACAAGAGGTACATTGGGTTTATGAGAATAGATAGCATTGAAGTTATACAATCTTGTAAAGCCACTAGCACGCATAGCGTTTCGGGCAGGTCTTTAACCTAACAAATAATTTAAGAATTATTTGTTAGGATTATTAATTAATTTTAATTTCTAACAAAATTAAAAACTGTTTACAGGTACATTGTAAGAAAGTATAAAAAATACATTGAAAGAAAGTATAAAGATGCATTGTAGGAAGGTATAAAAATACATTGTATAAGAAATTTGACAGGATTAGTAGGTACATTAGAGTAAATTTAAGGGTTATCCCCTTATACCCTTATTTATAAGATGATATCAATTATTACTTTGGTAAAGTTATATAACTTAGGTACATATGTTGGGGGATTGGGTAGCACTAGATACAGTGTTAAAACACTAGGTAGGAAACTATGCAGATGAAATTATTACGTTTTGTTTTTGTTTTTGATTAAGGCAAAAGTTGAACAGCTTTTAAATTCGTTAGGGAATGAGTTCCATAGATTAGGTCTCTTTATTTGCGTAGACTGTTCACACAGATTACGTTTGACTCTGGGGATGTCAAAGATATATTTATTTCTGGTGTGGTGATTATGAATAAGGCAAAAGCTGGACAGCTTTTCAATTAGTTAGGGAATAAGTTTCATAGACTAGGCTTCTTTATTTGCGTAGAGTGTTTACACAGACTACGTTTGACTCTGGGGATACCAAAGATATATTTATTTCTGGTGTGGTGATTATGGGTTCTATTACATCTGTCCAGGGAGAGTTTCAAAACAGGATCTGCATTCAAGAACAGAGTTTTGTAGATGTAGATATAGATGGTACAAGAGAATGTGTAGAATGAGTTTATGTTTAGTATGCTTAGGGATTTAAACATGGGGGCCTGAGTGTTGTCTGAAAGCAGAGTTTATTATTGTTCTGATTTGCTGGTTGATGATGGACTTGGGGTAATTTCCAGTAGTTGAACCCCATGTACAGATACCATAAGTAAGATAGCTATAGATTAGTGCGTAGTATATTGAGAGGAGAGCAGAGTTAGGAACATAATATCGGATTTTAGAGAGTATACCAAATGTTTTAGAGACTTTCTTAGCTATGTGATGTGGGTGCTGAAGTTAAGTCTCTTGTCTAAGTATAGGCCAATGAACTGATCATCATTTTTATTGCTGATGTTAACATTGTCTATCTGAAGCTGAATTGCATTTGTTGATTTGCTTCCAAATAAGATGTAGTAGGTCTTTTCTATGTTTAGTGTCGGTTTCTTGGTTGGCATCCATAAGTGGACTTTTTTAACTCATTATTTGCAACATTGTTTAATATTTGTGTGGGTTCCAGTCTGAGTAGATAAGGGTATTATCGTCAGCAAATAAGAAAGGATTAAGAATGTTAGAGACATTAAACCGATCATTGATGTATATAAGAAATAGGAGAGGTCCTAGGATGCTGCCATTAGGCACCCCTATGGTTAATGGTAGAATGGGACAGGTTATATCATTCATGGATACATATTGGTGTTTGTTACTAAGATAGAATCATGTATAGTTCAGGACAAGGCCTCGGATTCCATAATGGTGGAGAGGTAGTTATAGTTAACAGTATCAAAGACTTTTCTCAGGTCAATGAAGAGTCCAATCGGAAACTCATTTTTGTCAAGGGCTGAGTAGATTATATCAAGCAGACATTATTGTCAAGCAGATATTATATCAAGTATATCATTATATCAATAACACCGTTGGTACTCTTATGGAAGCAGAAGCCAAACTGACAGGGGATGAGTATGTCGAATTATACGAGGTACGAGTAGAGTGGTTTGTAAATAATTCTATCAAATATTTTTGATAATATGGGTAGGATTGATAATATGGGTAGGATTGATATTGGTCTGTAATTGGTTATGTCTGCCGGACTGCCTCCTTATGAACTGGCGTTTCTCTTGCCTTTTTTAAGGATATCAGGGAAGGTATGACACTTTAGGGATTTGATGAACAGCACAGCTATGGGCGGAGCATGGGAGGCACTCTTGTATACCATGGATGGTGTTTTACTAATGTTCCCAGGTTTGTTTTTTAGTGAGTGAATGATGGACACAACATCCGTCGGGCTGATTGGCGAGAGGAGAATGAAGTTTGGACAGCTGCCTGAAAGATATGTGTTAACGTGTGTCTGAGTCTGTGGGATTTTTCTGGCAAGGTTAGCACCAACCGATGAAAAGAAGCTATTAAATTCAGTTGACGTTCCTAAATCAGTTACAGGTGTATAACCATCCGTGGAGAGTTTTATCTGGTTATGTGAGTGTTGTTTAGTTCCTAGGATGTTAGAGATGGCTTTCCATGTGCTTTTCATGTTACATTTTACTTCTTTGAATCTACTCTCATAATAGGAAAGTTTTGCTTTTTTTATTATACTGGTAAGCGCTGACGAGTTCCTCTTAACCACTCCCTTTGTAACTAGGCCAATCCTAAGTTTTTTATTCATATTCATGTTTCTTGTTGATTACTTTGAGTATGGCACTTGTGAGCCAAATATTTTTATTCTTCTGTCAGTTACTTACTTGGTGAGGAAGGGACAATGAGTGTTGTAGAGGCATAGAGTTTTGGAAAGGAAGAGGTAAGCAAATGATTTATATCCTGTGTATTAATAAATTCAGATTCCGAGTTAATATTATGAAGTGCATTTGTGAGATTGCCTATTGGTGCCTCACTGTGTAACCTGAAAGTAAGTTTCTTGTTTTCTGGTGGTATTATGTCCATGTTTGATATGAGGAAGGTAGGATAGTGGTCAGTTGTTTTGTTAATAATTATACCAGATGCAAGGGGAGCCGATATGTTAGTCCATAGATAATCCAAGGTAGTAGCAGATGTTTGAGTGATTCGGGTGTGCTTGGTGATTGTGGGGACTAGCTTAAAGGAGTTCATGTTGTTTAGCAAGTAGTTGACTTGACGGCTATTTGTTGACCTAGGTCAATACTGAAGTCTCCTCCTAGAATGATGTGATTTTTGTTGAGATTTTTGTTTATGATAAGATTCCTTAGGTTATCTTAGAATGTTGCTATGTTAGTATTGGCAAATTTATATTGATTATTGGCTAAATAGTCGTGGAGGATTTAAGGGATTTAATCGGAAACTGAGCATAGGTATATTCACAGTAGTCGTGTCTATCACTAATGACACTATTGCAAATGATGTATCTTGTAATATATAGCTGTGCCACCTCCTTTTTTATTAGGCCTATGTTATGACACTTGACCTCTGGGTATGGTCATAACCATACATAAAGGGAGCCGGTCGGCCGAGCGGACAGCGCGCTGGACTTGTGATCCTGTGGTCCTGGGTTCGATCCCAGGCGCCGGCGAGAAACAATGGGCAGCGTTTCTTTCACCTTATGCCCCTGTTACCTAGCAGTAAAATAGATACCTGGGTGTTAGTCAGCTGTCACGGGCTGCTTCCTGGGGTGGAGGCCTGGTCGAGGACCGGGCCGCGGGGACACTAAAAAGCCCCGAAATCATCTCAAGATAACCTCAAGATGGTTCCTCTGCTTTTGCAGTTGTAAAAAATATATAATAATACGGCCTTGCCTACTAAAAGTGTCTCGGGTAAATAACTCAACTGCTTGCCAACAAAGCAAAATACTTAAAGGAAGGGAAACAAATAACATACAAACATATGAATGAAAATACAGGCAGCCAGAAATATTAATGCAACAGAATACAAAAACACATTATCATTATATAAGCACTGATCACTATTTTAAAACTTAAATGGATAGATGGGTATTCAAATAATGGTCTAACCAGGCAATTAGCTATGTTACTAAACAATAAACAAGCACCACAGACTTATCTCAACAACATATTCACGCCAGCCAGCTCCACTCACGGGACTGGCGTTGCTGGAGCATGCCCGGCATGGTGTCCACAAGTTACCAACTAAAAACCATATGAAATCTCTAGATTCTCTGCTATCAGAGAGTAATACTTAAGAACATAATTATAACTAAACTAATATGCCTATAACACTGCTAAGGTGCAATTAAGAAATTAAGTACAATCAATAAACTGGAATAATTACAGGGGTGAATCAGTGACGGTAGCTTGATATACTGCATGCATTACTGGAAGATCCCAAATATGGTCATCCCCCCATGAGACGCCACTGTCTCCCCCCTACAAGAATGAACATGCAATAGCATTAGCAAAATATTTCATACAGGCACACTACCGCATGCTACATATAAATCAAACATATATATACTGGAAAACAACTGGATACAATGTTTAATTTAAATAACTGAGGAAAGAAATAATGGACATACATGTTTATCATGATAAATGTTAGAATCAAATATTTGGATTCGTAACATCCCTCCCCGTAAAGAAAAATGAAATTAACTGAAGATTGATTTAATTTTTTGACTGCAGGTGAGTACAATACTGATCATTCATAATCATATCATGATTATTGTCACTGAACTTCCTAATGAAAACATTACATTCTGAACCAATATATAAATATTATATGATAAATGAAATACAATCAGAAATACATAAGCAACATTCATGCGCAATCTGTAAAAATCACTAATATAATATTTAACAAGGTACTTCTCCTTGCAAGAAAAGAACAGTTTGAATCTTAACTTCTGTAGTGAGTTAATTAATTCCAATGGAATGAAATAACTAAATATGGAAATAATCCAAAGTTCAATAATTGACATTACACTCTTTATATAAGAACAATTCACTGTAGCCACTATACAATATACATTTTCTTCAGTACATTCTGAAACACTATCTCCCCACTTTAGTGTATCTATATCTGTACACCTTGGATTCTCAACACCTTTATCTCTCCAGGGCACTATCTTATTTTGTACACCCAAATACCGGAGGTAAATACTCACTCTCTGCTCATCACAACATTTGCTCCTACTATACTCACTACACTAAGCAAGATTCGCATGTGACTTTAGTACAATACATACATCCAAATAAATGACAGTCTGGACAACAAAATCTAATATTGAAGGTTTCCACTTAACTGGTTTCACCGCTTACCTGATTGTAATCCAATAACACCACAATGCACACTCTATTAATAAGGAACAGGTTACGACACACCAGCACATCAAGATAAAGTACTTACTCAACATCCTAAATTGCACTACCTTATGTAAACAGATAATACAGCTCCAACAATTTTCATCTTGGAGCACTTCAGTAAGTAGATATAAGTTACCTGGACTTGGATGTAGTGAACTCTGACAACTACAACTCGGTTTGGGATACCATGAACACTTCCTGAGCTGCAACATCCTGGGATGTATGAGTGGATAGGTTTTCCACTGGTTTCCACTCCTTTTCTGTAGAGTTAATGCACCGAGATCAATTGGCATAGATGAGGGGTGGCTGAGAGAATTCTCCTTGTGAATGGGGTTGATCTGGTATAAATCCCTCAGGAACCTCTGGTCTCCAATACTCTGGATCTTCTGTGAAACAAACAGCCTCGGCCAAATATCACTAAAAGTAGAAAAAACAGGGTTAGACCACTCCGACACATCCGAAACTTCTTCACTCTTGGCACCACCAATAATACAACAGGACTTGGAAGTTGACCTCTTACGCCTGTGGAAACAGACAAGAACAACCAGGAAAAGTGCAAGGAACACCTGACTGAACTGACTCAGATGACAACCAGTGTTGGACAAATCATTCAGTCTCTTCCCGACTCTGCAAGAACCATCAGAGTGATAGAACAAGAAAACTTCCAAACAAGGTAACAGCACAAGAACAAGCTCACACCTCCTAACTGTGAACTTTATCACCACACAGTCCTTTATAGCCATCTTGGCCTCCCATGAAAATATCAGACTCACTCTGAAGCGTGGACAATACTTACTCTGAACTTCACACCGCAAGTGTTTTCCTCCTGGTGACATCAAGCAATTCAGCAACAGTGTTAGAGGTCTTATCACCTGGAAAACCAGATTACCTGGGAACCACCCAAGGACAACCTGTAACCCTACACACACTCATCAACAAAACAGGTGGGATATCCACGTCCCACTCCAACTTGGAACTCACATCTGTTACCTTGAACCTCTGCTTCAAAGTCTGATAAAATCCTACAACACCACTCTGTCTCTGAGAGTCAGTACAACACTTGAACTTATCACATGTTCTGGACATAGATGATACACAGTCCATTTCTACACGGGAATATGGGTTCTGTGGAACAATAGCAGTTTGCATAAAAGCCCTCAGAACACTCTGATTCGCATTACACAATGTTAAACAATTGATCAACCTGGAACAAGAATAACTGGCAACACCACATTGCAAGTTAAGCTTAGAAAAAATATTATCACTATTAACTGTTACCAAAAAATTTGCCAAATTGTCCTCCCATGACAATCTTGAGATGCTTGGAGTACTGTCTCTTTACAATCACTAAACCTACTAAACTGGGTCACACCCTCACAGTCAACTGAAGAAGGAGGCTCAGTAGGTCTCCATCTGCTCGACAGAAGCTGATCCTTTGGATGATCTCCCACACACTCCAACAATGGATCTACATCACAGACTGTCTCCTTCCTACTCTCAGATATCTTGAGGTTAGTCCTACTTAACGTACATAAAGGCAATGACTCTAAAACTGGAGCGAGCGGGCAAGTAACTGGCAACCTGACATCCTTTTCCAAACCATCTTGGTTAGAATAAATCGGGGTCAAGGCTACAACTGACTTTCTCTCGACACCTGACTCAACCTCTGGAGCGAGCGGGCAAGTAACTGGTAAACGGACTTCCTGTTCCAAACCGTCTACTTGGTTAGAACAAATCGGGGTCATAGTACCAAACTCACTCTCAACAACCAGGTTGGCCACAAATGTATCCTGGAAACCCACCTCCCGCTTCACCTCTGAAGGGGTCCTGGACTCTGGGAAAAATACCTTAGTAGTAACAGAACTGACAACTGGAACAGTGATAGAACTGGATTCAGCACAGGTAGGGTAGATAACACCATCCTCTACATCTGGCTGTTCACTCTTAGAACTGAGCTCAGCAGGGGCAGGGTAGATTACACCATCCACTGTAACAGGCTCTTTTCTCACAGATCTGGACTCAGCACAGGCAGGGTAGATAACACCATCCACTGCATCGGGCTGGACCAGCACTCAACTAGGTTTATTAAACATGATAGGACACTCTGTCCCAATAACTTGACACTTGTCAAAATTATTTCCCACAATAACATCAACCCCAGGGATGGGCAACTGCTCACTAACTGCTACAGTGCACCAACCCGGTGTAATAGTTGATTTCAGGTGAATTTTAACTAATGGTACACGCTGGACATGACCTCCGAATCCCTGCAATAATACTATTTCACCAGTGTATTCTGTGTTAACATTAGCAAGAGCACGGTGAAAAATTAGAGATTGGGAAGCATCAGTGTCCCTCAATAACTGCACTGACTTCCAGCTTTCACTGGTATAAAGTACTTCAATAGCAAAGATATATGGACTAAAATCAGTCATCCAATTTGGCTTGATTGAAACAACATTAGAAATATTTTTTTGCAACCCCCCGTCTCATAATCAGACCGGTAGGTCTCAACTCAGGGTGCAAGGAATAACAGGAATTAACCACATGACCTCTTCTCTTGCAATGCGTGCAATATCTGCCAGTGGTTGAAACCATCGAACCAACTGCAGGTTTAGACACTACATTATCTGAGGGTGACAACCCTGTCTGCTGTTTCTCAATCTTGGCTTTACAAGGAGAAGAGTTCAGGGGAGTAGGTGAGTTAGCTGGTCTGGCCTGGAAAACATGAGATTTAGGAACATGATAATTACTCTTAGAATTATAAGTATTTGATTGTGCTCGAAAAGGCACCTTAGTGAGTAATTCGTGTTCGTTTGCTAGCTTGGCTAATTTCATAATGTCGTTGGTCTGTTTATATTCAGTTATAAACAAGGCTAATTTCTCTGGTAGACAACCTAAAATCTCCTCTGTCACTATGAGGTTTCTCAAAGTCTCAAAATCTGTAATTGAAAGTGCTTCTACTCATCTATCAAAATGATTAATTTTAACTCTTGCAAAATCACAAATGGTCTGATCATATGCTCTCTTTATACCTCTAAATTTCTGTCTATGGGCCTCTGGGATCTGCTGGTATGCATTTAAGATGCTCTATTGGACAAATTTAAAGTCAAAAGAATTAGCGGCAGGAAGAGATGCAAAAATTTCCTGGGTTTTCCCTTTAAATTGTCCTTGCATGATGGCAACCCATTGATCCACAGGCCAATTCATACTGACTACTAGCTTCTGGAAATGCAAAAAGAATATTTCTGGGTCCTCCTCATTAAACTGAGGTAAATCTACATTTTTCTTAAACTTTAAAGACCTATCAGTACTATCTGTATGATTTCCAGTGTTACTATGCCCTGCTGCAATTCTCTGTTCCTCTAGTCTGTTATTATTTATTGCTATACTCTGTTGAATTTCCAATTGCTGCCGCCTAACTTCCTTTAGTTGCAACTGAGCTTCAATTTTTCTGCTCTGTGTTTCCTAGTTCCACTTGTTTTGTTGATTTTGAGCTGCAAGCATCTGCTGCTGAGTCTCCAATTCAAGTTGTTTTTGCTGGTTCTGAGCCTCAAGCATCTGCTGCTGAGTCTCCAATTCAAGTGGTTTTTGTCGGTTCTGCATCTCCAACCTCTGTTTCTCTGCTTCTAATCTAACCAATACCATTTTAGATTCCATCTCTAACTTTAGAATTGCCACCTGGTCACTTGACTCTTCTTCTAACTCCTCTAACCACTCCTCGTCAAGTTTCTCCTCCTACACCAAGTGTGTGACAATGACTCTTACTAGCTGAGCCTTTAACATTCTCCTGGAAACTGTCAGATTGAATTTTTCAGCCATGTACAACAACCCAGACTTCTTCAAGTCTTTAATTTCACCAAAATTTGGCTGCTCCACCAAAACAGCAACTTGTTCCTCCATAGTCACCTTAATTAACAAAACTAGCAATTACAACAACATTGAAGGTTTGCTTGGCCCCTGGCACAAGTTATACGCTTACATCAATCGTAAAGTTTTGAGAAAACTTCCACAAGCAAGCAATATACTTAAAGTAAGGGTAACATAGAACATACAAACATATAAATGGAAATACAGGCAGCCAGAAATATTAATGCACCAGAATACAAAAACACAATATCATTATATAAGCACTGATCACTATTTTAAAACTTAAATGGATAGATGGGTATGCAAATAATGGTCTAACCAGGCAATTAGCTATGTTACTAAACAATAAACAGGTACCACAGACTTTTATCTCAATAACATATTCACGCCAGCCAGCTCCACTCACGGGACTGGCGTTGCTGGAGCATGCCCGGCATGGTGTCCACAAGTTACCAACTAAAACCATATGAAATCTCTAGATACTCTGCTATCAGAGAGTAATACTTAAGAACATAATTATAACTAAACTAATATGCCTATAACACTGCTAAGGTGTAATTAAGAAATTAAGTACAATAATTAAACTGGAATAATTACAGGGGTGAATCAGTGACGGTAGCTTGATATACTGCATGCATTACTGGAAGATCCTAAATATGGTCATCCCCCCATGAGACGCCACTGTCTCCCAATACAGGAATGAACATGCAATAGCATTAGCAAAATATTACATACAGGCACACTGCCGCATGCTACATATAAATCAAACATATATACAGAAAAACAACCGGATACAATGTTTAATTTAAATAACTGGGGAAAGAAATAATGGACATACATGCTTATCATGATAAATGTTAGAATCAAATATATGGATTCGTAACAGCCTACAGTTGTGAATGGCTTTATAATCAGCTAAGTTGTAGAGTTGGGTATAGTTTTTACTTAGCCAGGTTTCTGTTAAAATAACGAACAATACTTTAGTACCCAGCTCAGTGAGTAGTGCATTTATATCATCAAAATGTTTACCAAGTGATCTGACATTTTGGTTCAAAACTGATAAGCAAGTGTTATTTTGGAGTTTGTATTTTGCAGGGTTTGCTGAGTAATACCTCCAGTAGTAGTGATCAATATGCTGATTATTATATATTTGTGGTAGCAGATTTATTTCAGGATTAATATCAGCTTGCATGTAGATGCAATGGGGTGAAACTACAATAAGACAAGCAATTACAGAACAGTTAAATACTAAATCTGCTGTAAATAAAGTATCTATAGCAAAAACAGAGCAATAAATGCAAATACACATATAATAGAAACAATTAAAAGTACAATAAAGATCACTGTATATAAACAAGAAGTGTACAGAAGTTAGGTAAGAAAAGAAAACAAAATAATCACTAAAGATTGATAAGAATAATGTACAATAAGAATACTAATAACTGGAATAATAATCATAAGGTACTATAATCTTAATGATAATTAACTATAAATAGCTTAGTTATGATCGTATAATTAGTATGAACATAAGAAAATAAAAATGAACTCTATTAATTCCAACAAAGGACTAATATACATCATATTACAATTAAATTTAAAAATAACAGGGTAAGATTATACATATAAGTAAGATTTTACTAAGATACTGAGGTAGATGCTTACATAAGGACATGGAGACTTTACTGATTAGTTAGGAACTTTTATGGATGAGAGAGCATTATTTAACCAGTTGAGCAAAATGTTAATATCACCAGTAGAGAAAAATATGGATTGGTTCTGTCGAGTTAAGCAGACTGACTTCAGGCACTTCATCCGAAAGGTGTTCAATATGTCTTCCTTTGGCGCCTGTTCTTGGTGAATTAAGTAGTAATTCACTATGATCGTTGAAATCATGCGAGATGATAGTAGATGTGGTGACTGCTTTTTCAAAGATTGCAGAGAGATCCATATCGTGTTCTCAATGGCTCCTGTATACATTGAAGATGGACAGTATTGAGTTCCTCATAGTGATATTAACTCCCATAATTTCGACGTTCTCATCATAGTTAGGCAGGGCTGTGATTGCCATGGCATTGATATTATTTCTTACTGGCATTGAAGTACCTCTGGTGCCACCTTGTGCAATTGGGCAGAGGAAACCCTGATATTCTGGGATATTGATACTTCTTTCAGTACTGGTGTTTCTTGAAGTAAAACAATATCAACGTTGTCCTTGAGAAGCATTGCTCTGAGTGTTTGTGCTTTGGTTTTGAATCCTTAAATATTCCATTATATAATCTTGAGATTGTCCATTATTTTGTTAGATTTGAATCCATTGTGGTTTCTAATGTGCCCTTTTCCCCGACGGCTTGTGTTTTCTTGGTTGGAGTGGAGACTGCCATTGGGTGCTGAAACAATTCAGTTTCGTTACCTTCTTCAATATCTATTTCATTAACCTTTTCAGGTAGGAGTTGTAGAAGTGTGGAATAAGTTCAGTAGATTGTGTTTAATACTCTGTTAACATTTCCTTCCTTGACTGTTGGGAGGGGGGTCTGTTCCAGTACTTGGAATGCTTTGTCAAGCATCTTGCTGATGGTCTCTGTCAGGGAGGCAATAATTATTGGAACAGTACTCACTTGATACGCCTTTGGTTGCCTATCTTTTTTCATGGTAGGTGAGGAGACTCTGGGTTGGGTCTTAGCGTTTTTGCTACACCCAGCTACTGGGGCATTTGATGATGTAGGGATCGTAATTCGTGCTTGGGAGGTCTTGGAGGCAATAGCAGGTGTATTCATTTTGGTACCCTGATAGTAGTGAAAAGTGCAACTAGAACCGGGCGCACCATCTGGCCAGGTGGGCCTAATAGGCCCAGGTGGCCAGCTGGTGTAGGCATGTAGACCTTCCGGTATGTGGGGTGCTTTATTTCCCGGATGTTTGGCGTGCGCCGGACGCGTGTGAGCGTCCGGTGTCTGGTTCCGCAGTAGGGAAAGATGGGGGGGTAGGAGAGTATGTGGGAGAGTAAGGAATGGGAGAAGAGTAGAATATGTGGATAAGAGTAGATGAATATGTATGTGTGTTTACTGTACTCACCTAGTTGTGCTTGCGGGGGTTGAGCTCTGGCTCTTTGGTCCCGCCTCTCAACCGTCAATCAACAGGTGTACAATTTCCTGAGCCTATTGGGCTCTATCATATCTACACTTGAAACTGTGTATGGAGTCAGACTCCACCACATCACTTCCTAATGCATTCCATTTGTCAACCACTCTGACACTAAAAAAGTTCTTTCTAATATCTCTGTGGCTCATTTGGGCACTCAGTTTCCACCTGTGTCCCCTAGTGCATGTGCCCCTTGTGTTAAACAGCCTGTCTTTATCAACCCTGTCGATTCCCCTGAGAATCTTGAATGTGGTGATCATGTCCCCCCTAACCCTTCTGTCTTCCAACGAAGTGAGGTTTAATTCCTGCAGTCGCTCCTCGTAGCTCATACCTCTCAGCTCGGGTACTAGTCTGGTGGCAACCCTTTGAACCTTTTCCAGTTTAGCCTTATGCTTGACTAGATAGGGACTCCATGCTGGAGCCGCATACTCCAGGATTGGTCTGACATATGTGGTATATAATGTTCTGAAAGATTCCTTACACATGTTTCTAAAGGCTGTTCTTATGTTAGCCAACCTGGCATATGCTGCTGATGTTATCCTCTTGATATGAGCTTCAGGGGACAGGTCTGGCATGATATCAACCCACAGGTCTTTCTCTCTCTCTGACTCTTGAAGTATTTCATCTCCCAAATGGTACCTTGTATCTGGTCTCCTGCTTCCTACCCCTATCTTCATTACATTACATTTGCTTGGGTTAAACTCTAACAGCCATTTGTTCGACCATTCCTGCAGCTTGGCCAGGTCTTCTTATAGGATTAACTTCTCCAGGATTAACTGTAGAGTTAATCCTGTCTGTAGAGATAAATAGTTTGATTAATAGATGAGTCTAAGTAATGCTATGTAGCGGGGGGTGGAGGGGGAAGGTCTCAACATAGGCTGGTATGTTGAGGGAGAGGGAGGGGGCTTCCCCTCGACCTGAGAGGTCCTGAGGGGGTAGGGGGAGAGCAAGGGACTGTTAGATGAGGAGGGAACAGCTGTTTGCGATTTTGTGTTTTGACAGTGGGGTCATTATTTTTCTAGGTGTCAGACCGGTTGTGTTTGGAGCTACACCAGGGGCGGATGTGGTCCTCCCCACCCACCCCACTTCCCTCAGCTCCCCCCTCGACAGGCGAGAGGCTGTCTCTATCATCTATCAATTCACACACTCAGTGAATGGCCTACTTTTGATGAAAGCAATACGGCACACCATAGTCACTCCTGTCACAGCTCACTCTGCCACATGCAGCAGCGAGACATGGGCCATGAGGCAGCCCACATACCGCAAAGAAAGGAGGACTGTACTGGTGTGAAGTCTTTGACGCCTCACACATTAAGGTGTGGTCATATGTCCCACCCGCCCCTCACTCCCCTCCCATGCAGCTGCCAGTCGTCAATTCCTTACTTCACATTTCTCACAGCCCGCCATAAACGAGGTAAACACACACATTATATATTATATATATATATATATATATATATATATATATATATATATATATATTTATACTATATATATAGTATTATATATATATATAGTATATCATATTAATATATATTATATATATATCTATATCGATATATACTATATATATCATTCGCATATATTCCTGCTGGGGACCAT
>WNGS01090285.1:0-16750 GCA_020271785.1 Procambarus virginalis
AGTTTACAAATATTGAATGAGAGATCTGCATTATTCAAACAATATTAAATTTTAGTTTAGCATAACAAGTAAATACTTTTCATTACATAGGAACACAATTAATCATCATATCGTGTAGGGCGTTTAACATGTCGTTTGGACGAGAGTCCTTAAATACAAAATATCCCTCGATGAATTGTTTATCGAGTTATAACTCATTTTTTTCTTTTTCTTTTGCACGACTTTGCACTTCATCATTTTCTACACTATTTGAATCACTTTGAAATAAGCCATATTACGTGTTATACTATGACTCTATTACTCGCTGTTACCATAGTTCCTTTACACTAATCACTTTATATGGTTTTGTATCATACGGCATATCTAGCTTTCCCTCTTTTTTCTTTTTAACGAGAACAGTATCTCCAACCTTTATGAATTGTTCCTTTGCACGTTGATCATGAGCAATTTTCATTTTGCCCTTGGCTAGTGCATCCTTCTGAGCGAGACGTTTATCCGTTACTT
This sequence comes from Procambarus virginalis, assembly GCA_020271785.1. Lineage (NCBI taxonomy): Eukaryota > Metazoa > Arthropoda > Malacostraca > Decapoda > Cambaridae > Procambarus > Procambarus virginalis. The sequence continues at coordinate 505 of WNGS01090285.1, forward strand.
TGGCTGGCATGACAGGTAGTGCGATTCTCATAGGACGTCCAAATAAAAGTTCGCCAGGCGACTTGCCCAGTGTTCCATGCGGTGTTGCACGGTAGTTCCTGAGAAAAGCATACATAGCTTGTTTCCAGGATCGTCCTTCGGCATGAGCACAGCGTACAGCTTTCATGAGAGGTTGCATGAATCTCTCTACTTCTCCATTTGCTTGAGGATGTAGTGGCATCACACGGCGGTGTTTGAATCCAATATGCTCAGCAAAGTTGACAAAGTCTTGTCCATTAAATGGCGGTCCATTGTCCGTCTTGACAACTTCAGGAATGCCAAAGTTTGAAAAGATCTTGTCGAGTTCGGGATGACAGCCTTTGCAGATGTGGAAGTGATGATTTCTACTTCTGGATAACGTGAGTGATCATCAATGACTACCATCAAGTACTCTCCAGTTGGTAGCGGTCCACAGAAATCCATCGATACTTCCATCCATGGTGCAGCAGGTAGTGGTGAAGGTTGTAGAGGTGTTGGTCTTGAAGTATCCACTGCAGCTTGGCAAGGGACACAGGCATCATGCATGTCCTTAGCTTGACGATCAATGCCAGGAAACCACACCTTTTCTCGTAGCAGCTGTTTGGTCCTTACAAGACCTTGGTGTCCTTGATGTGCAAGCTTCAGAGCACGTTGCTGGAGAACAGCTGGAATGACGATACGAGTACCTCGCAGCACGGTGTCGCGTTGTTGCGTAACACTTAATTCTGTCTGGATGCGTTCAAGTGCTTTGAATGCATCTTGGTCAACTCCTGAGGGTGGGATGCGTGGAAACTTTTTCTTAGTCAATGCATCCACTGTTGCTTGCAGAGTTGGGTCCTCTAGGGTTGCAGTACGGATTTCATCAAGAGTGAGAGCCTTAGGGACTGCATCACAGGTTACAGAGTGTACATATTCCTCGGCAACTTGCTGATGCTTGGTGATGGTGAAACTGTTGGCAGGATGTCGACTGATGTAATCAGCGGGATTGCCTGCACCTGGCTTGTATTTCACCGTAAAGTTGTATGGTTGCAGACGAAGAGCCCATCTCTCAATGCGAGCTGGTGGTTTGGACTTTGGATTATTGAAGATGGTCTCCAACGGTTTGTGGTCAGTGACTATCGTGGTAAAGGGTGCACCAAGCAGATACACATTGAAGTGTTCACAGCCCCATACAAGAGCAAGAGCTTCCTTCTCTGTCTGACTGTATCGTTGCTCAACATCTGTGAGAGAACGGCTGGCGTAGGCAATTACTACTCTTGAATCTGGTTGACCAGGTTTGTGTTGGGCTAACACAGCACCTAAACCAACAGGACTAGCATCCACCGTTAACTCAGTGTCCATTGATGGATCAAAGTATGCAGCAGTCGCATTTTCTACTAGTGCATCTTTCACAGCATCAAATGCATTTTGCTCGACATCGCTCCAGTACCATGATGCATTTTTCTTCAGGAGCTCACGTAGAGGCTTCGTAATGGTAGCAAAATCTGGAATGAAGCGAGAACAGTAGTTTGCCATTCCCAGAAAACTATGTACTTCAGTGGATGTTGAAGGAGGTGCAGCATTCTTGATATCTGCAACTTTCTTAGGATCTGGAGACAGACCTTTGTCACTAAGTACATGTCCAAAGAATTCAATTTTATGTTGATTGAACTCACACTTTGCTCGGCTTAGCGTCAAATTCTTTTCTCGTAAGCGTTGCAATGTTGCACGAAGAGCTTTGTCGTGTTCAGCTTGGGTACGGCCATAAACAATGATGTCATCAGACATGTTGTCAGCATTAGGTATATCTTGCAATACCTGGCTGATGATGTGCTGGAATACTTCAGCAGCACTGTTAATACCAAAACTCAGGCGCTTGTACCTATACAGACCTCGATGTGTCGTAAACGTTGTGATGAATCGACTCTCATCATCAAGTTCAAGCTGATGATAGCCCTTGTTTAAATCTAACTTGCTGAATACAGTTGCACCATTCAAGCGGTATATCATATCATCTACAGTGGGTGTAGGATGGCGTTCACGCATTATTGCCTTGTTGGGAACACGCATGTCTACACAAATGCGTATCTCATCTGGATTCTTCGGCTTTGGTGGAGTGACAATTGGGCTTACCCATGGTGTTGGGCCTGTTACCGGTTCAATGATATCTAGTTCTATCAGCCTATCCAGTTCGGCATCGACTTTCTTGCGAGTATGGAATGGTTGTCGGCGATGTGGTTGGGCAACTGGAATTACATCTGGGTTGATATGCAGATGTACCTTGCTATCAGTATAACAACCTATGGATTTAAACCGATCAGAAAATTCAGCAACAATAGCATCAACATTGTTTGCAGATTCCACTGCTACAGCATTAGAAAGCTGAAGTAGCCCCAATTTGGTTGAAGTCTTGTAACTGAGTAAAGACTCCTTTGCATTCCTAACAACATGGAATGTAGTAATGAGCATTGCATTCTTTGACTTAATCTCTGCAGTGAAAGTTCCAATCACTGGTAAGGCTACCTTTGAAGCATAGGCAGTGGCTTTGCCATTATAGTTTTCAAGCTTTGGGAATTGTTTTTTAAATTTTTCATAGTGGCACTCAGCAATGGTGTCAATGTTTGATCCAGTGTCAATGAGAATTTTGAGACAAATGCCAGCAATGTATACTATAGTCTCTGGGTTGTTTGGAAGATCATTCCATTCTGTGATTGCTTGTACTCCACAAATATAATCACATTCACTGTCATCTGAGACTGGTTGTAATGAAATGTTGTCTTGTATATTATTAACATTCTTGATTTGAGGTGCAATATTGTGTTTGCCACCTCGACTCCTATGACTTGATCCTCGTACATTGCTTTTATTTATTGATTGTGGTTTCTTTAGTGCGGAACGACACATAGCACCAAAATGATTTAGTTTTCTACACTCATAGCACTTCTTACCTTGAGCTGGACAAACATTATCTTGGTGTGGGTAGTCTCCTCCACAATTGTAACATTTATTATTGACAACCTCTGATGTGAGTCGTTGTGACTGCTTGAGTCTTGTTCCATGACTCCAGTTGTGATGTGGTTCTCGGCTCAATTTAATGTTAGGTTTGGCATGATATCTTCTATGATCATGGTGTACTCCCTGAACCTTACATACTTCATGACTGTTAGTAACAGTGGCAGAACCGTTGTTGGCACTGCACTCCATGACACGAGCATCACGTGCAGCATCTTCCATTCGACGAGCCATATCCAGTATCTTGTTAAGAGAACTTTCATCATCAACAAGTTCTAGAGCTCTTCGACGAAGACGTGTAGATGTGCATGTTTCAATTATTTGCTGTTTGATTTCTTTGTCAACATCAGCAAACTCACAATGGGTTGCTAAACCCTGCAGACGTGTATGGTATTGATCAACAGTTTCATTAGAGAGTTGTTTTGCTCTCCTGAAATGCATAATTTCCATAGCAGTATTTTGCCTTGGTTTGAAATGCTCAGTTAATTTGGCCTTGGCAGTGTCATAATCTTTGGCACCACCAGTATCTTTCAGTGTATCAAAGATATCACAAACTCTATCACCTGCATAGTGAAGCAGAAAGGCACGCTTTCTTTCAGCACTTTTGATGTCAGAAACTATCAACAAATTTTCAAACCTTTTAAGCCATTTGACCCACCTCTGTGACAGGTTTGTCTGGTCACAGTCAGGATCAAATGCAGGAAACTGAGGTATATTTGCCATTTTTACTGAATAAATTTAAACTTATCACTTAAAATGTTCCTCAGAATATATAACACTTACTGCACTGTATATGTTATTCAAGAATTCACTGTAATTACTTTAATTTTGCAAAGCACACAAGCATTTTAATGCAAAAGTTCACAACAGTGCACAACACAGCAGCAACTGACTTCTTACCTAGCCCTTGTGTACATGTGTTGTTCCTACTCACAGCAACACAGCAGTTGTTAGCAGTTGGTACAGCAATTGGCAGCAGTTGGCAGCAGTAGGCAGCAGTTGGTACAGCAGTAGGCAGCAGTTGGCAGCAGCAGCAGTAGGCAGCAGTAGGTTCACAGCGTGAAGAATTTGTAGCACGGAGCGTCGTTTCGTAACCAAAACATCAGGTTTTGTACACTGCATCAAAGCGTCGTTTCGTACACAGCGTCGGCAGATTCCTCTCACACAGCAACAATCAGCACAGCTTGGGTAGCACACAGCATTGGTTAGCACACAGCAATGGTTAGCACACAGCAATGGTTAGCACAAAGCATTGGTTAGCATACAGCATCGGGTATGGTGATCACAGACAGCTTCTCTTTCCTCCTCTGGGGCGAGACAGCATGCTCCTTCCTTGTGTTTTGTTGAACAAAATACCTGCGTTCCCAGTTCATCGTCGTCGCCAGTGTGGTGTCTGTGTATAGCTGAGATAGTCTTGGTTGTAAGGTTGATGTAAAGTCATTCCTGGTTACTGACTTTAATACTTAAATAACTACATGATAGAGTAGCTCCCAAGCTGGTAGCGTCCTGTATGCTTTGTTTACCTTCTCTCGTGGCGTCCAGCCGCCGCACATAGAAAACGGATGGTACCATTTTCTGTGAACATGACACTTACCTAAGTAAATATCATCATCTCTGACCGACGTGTAGGGGTGCGAGTGTCAACTGGTGATGTCACGGCGGGCTCTGATTGGTCGCCTGTGACCCGAGCTACCCAATCCGTACACGGCTTGGCGTCCATTCCAAAAGGTCATATCTGCAGTAGGGGATACTCTTTCATTTATATCCGGGCGCCTCTTTCCCCTTACCTACAGACTTATAATGTAAGTTTCTCCCTGTAGGGAGAGTCGATATGACTCTTACAGCAGGCAACGAAAGAGATAGGCGAGGGCACCGTAACATACCCCTCCCCTTAAAATAAGAGTCATATTGGTTAGTGAATCCGGGAGAGGGCATCTGCTACCACATTTTCCCTTCCTTTAATGTGCCTGAAGTGTCACTCCTCCAGTTGGTGACGTGGCTCGTACCACCTTGCCAGTCACTTGCCTCATTATATCTCCATCTCGCATAGGACCGGGTGTGATGGGTGTTCCCTGAACACCTACAAGAAATCCTCTCTCTGTGGCTACGAGTGTACTCCAACGGCTCATTCCCACTATAAGGTTCAGTGCATGCGACGCCTCCGCCGCGTCGTGCACTCTGAGATAGCCTTGCACTTTCATTGCGTCCTACAGGTACTCCATGTTTCCTCCCATGATCTCCTCTTCGCCAATCTTCTCTCTTCTTGGTTCCTCTTCTCCCATAGGTGCGTTGTCTCCTCACAGTGGCACTTGTCACCTGTACTCCATCCAGCAGCCTCCTCTCTTCCACACTAGGCTTTTGCGATGGCCCAACGCCCCTCTGGTTAGGCTGGCGCCTATCCTGGGTGTACCTATTCCCTGCTTTCTGCGTATTACTTTTCCTATGCCATTCGCTCCTTCGTTCCCGACGAACATTTTCACTCCTCCATGAGATTCTCTTCCCTGCAGACGTCTTCTTTGGTTCGTGGTTGGACTCATCCACCTCCCTGTGGCTCACCTCGCCACGGTGGTTCATCTTGCACCTACCACTATTTATCTGTCTGGCATAGGGTGCACTGCGTCGTGGCTCCTCCACTCGGCCCCTCACTGCCGTTCGCTCATCCACTGAGCTTACTTTATCCACGTTTCTGTGTGGAGGGAGTGCGGTCTGCAGCCTCTTCACCGCCCCAGGCGTTTGTACAGCTGCTCCTCGCCACTCCTCCACACGCATCGTCAGGCTTAGTCGGAGGTCCTCGTCGGGGTTTCCCACGACCTCCGATGACCTCTCTGCATTCTCGCTTTTGTTGTCGTCGTCTCTGGCGACGTTTCCCCTGGCGAAGTCGGCTTCCTCACTACCATCTGGAGCGACCGACACCTCACCTGGCAGGGTTGTACCGCTGCTCGAAACATAGGCACTCCTGGCCCAATCGGGTTGCATCCTGCCTCCTCCGATGTCATTACCCAGCACCATCTGCACACACTCTAGGGGTAACTTAGGGGCTACAGCTACAATAGCCTTCTCGACTCCGCAGTCGGCAATCAGCTGTACTTCGTGAAGTGGTAACCTGTATTCCTTCCCCACACTGCGTATCCTCACCACTCCCACGGGTGAATCATTAAATTCCTTGGGGAGAATACTCCTGGTCACCATACTTATGTCAGCACCCGTATCTCGAAGAACGGCAACCTCCACCGGGTCTGACTTTCCAAACTTCACGTTGGCCCCGAAAACGAAGGGATGTTCACCCAACTCCATTTCCTCAACCGGTCTCCACTGCCTCATTAGCACTCCTTTCTCCACGAGGAGGTGAGTTGGTGACTCGGGTCCGGCGAGACCTCCTTCAGCCTCCCGTACCAACTCAGGAAACTCTTCCCTTTGCAGCTCACCCAGACGGGTGCGGTCAATGCCTAGAGGACTGGTGAGAGTAACTGGGACACTCCTACCTGAACCTTCCTCACCTGTCGCTTGTCCTCTGGCCTCATCTCGGAACAAATGATCGAGCCCCAGGTCACCCGGCATGTTCTCTTCGGCGTGCCTGGATCCGCTCACATCATCTTCCCTCACGTCTCGTCCCGACGTCACCGCGCATACCGGAAATGCCACTCTCGCAATTTCCGATTCGCCACTGCTGGCGCCCGTCCTGCTGCTCTGTCGATAGGGTTCTATACACTCCTCACTTTTAATCAAATTCGGGAGAACACATCCCCCACAGGAGTCGTTCCCTAGGATCACCTGAGCTTCCATCCTGGGCAGTAGAGCACAGACCCCTACTACAAGAGTCTGACAACCATAGTCTGAATTAAGAGTCACCTTATGAAGGGGCATCCTCACTTGTCCCCCCAACGTCCTTATCAGGGCTTCCCCTGTACTGGAACGTCTGTAGTCCTCGGGGAAGAGGGATTCACTAACAAGGGTGAAGTCGGATCCAGTGTCCATCAGCATCCTTGCTGGCACAGGATCAGCTCCTCTTATCTTCACCGTCCCCTCACACACAAAGGGGTGAATCCGCTTCTCCCGTATCACTGGCACATCACCTTCATTATCGTTGGCTTCTTCGCTTCCTATCCTCGCGAAAGCCACATTCCCACTGCGCCTTGGGCGGCTGCACTCCCTTGCGAAGTGTCCTCGTCCCCCACAGTTGTAACACCGACCACCTCTCCTGGGCGACCCTCTACTAGTCACCCTGGTAGCACCAATGGTAGATGTTCCCTGGGTCCTCCTAGGACTCCCCGTCGTCGGTTCCCAGGCAGCGGCACTCGCTCCCGAGCTAGGTCCAATTCTCACAGCTTGGGGCTTCCTTCCCGCGTCCCTTGAGCTCTTGAACCGGGTTACCTCATCGGGCACACTACTCTTGGAAGAGTCCCCACCCGTCCTCGCTCCTCCTGAACTCCTAAAGTTCCCTCCCGACCTGGGGTAAGGCGAGTGTTTGGGCGGCCCCTCCCTCCTGAGATGTAGTGCCTCTTCCAGCATGTCGGCTCGGTCCGCTGCAGCCTTTAGGTCCTTAATACCTGCTTCTCTCACCCTTACTCGCAACTCTGGATGGAGCACTGACATAAACTTCTCCATCACTATCAGTCGTTTGATATCATCCGCCGACTCCGCTTTCTCCGCCTTCAACCACCGTAGGAACTTCCGTTCCATATCCCTGGCGGTCTCGGCGTAAGACTTTCCCGACGCTCTTGTACACTCTCTGAACCGCTTCCGGTACATCTCCGGAGTCAGCCGGAATGAGTGGAGCACCGCATTCTTAATTGCGTCGTAATTAGCACACTCTTCTAGGTCCAGCATGTTGTAGGCTTCCCGGGCCTCACCAGTCAACCTGCCCTGGACCAGAGCAGCCCAATCATCTTCTGGCCACTCCTTCAGAGTTGCTATCCGTTCAAAGTGTTCGAAGAACGCCTCAGCTTCTTGTGGTTCGAACGTAGGTAAGTCACGTTCCCTTACCTTGAAGTCATCCCGCCGTGCAGGTAGTGTGGGCAGACCACGCTCAATGCGACACAATTCGACTCTTTCTTTGCCTTTATCTCCTCCAGTCGCAGTCGTCTCTCTCCTTCTTCTCGCTGCAGCCGTGCTTCTCGCTCACGCTCCTCTCGCTGCATTTGCGCTTCTCTTTCCTCTCGCCTCAGCTGGGCTTCCAGTTGCATCTTCATTATTTCCAGTTGCAGGCTCCTCTTACTACAGCTGGACCTTCCACTGCTCCCATGTTCACTGTGAATTCCCTCCACACTGGTAGGCGCTTGGGGTGGCTCTAGTCGGGACGGTTCACCTTGCGACGGCTCTTCTCGGGACGGATCTCCTTGAGATGGCTCCTCTCCCGTCGCCTCCTCTCGAGCTGTGAGCTGTGCCATGATCTCTATCCTTCGCTCTGCAACCTTAGTCGTCCTCAACCTGATCCCAAAGTGGTTTGCCACTTGTTGGAGCTGGGCCTTGGTACACTCTTCCAAAATTCTCTCGTCCCTTGTGTCAATAAATTTCTTTACTTTATCCTCCTCCATCTCTATATCGTCGAGCATACACGACAGCACAGACAAGTTAGTAGGTACTAATTTCACCGTTTCAGTCCCTTAGCTGGTTGGGTAACAGTACTCTGAATTCACTGGCCACACTGTATTTGTACCCTGGCAACACTGTCTTGAAATCTTGGGCAACACTGTAGCTTGATCAACACACCTTGGCAACACTGTAGCTTGATCCACGCTTCCTGGCGAAGTCTCCAGTTCTTGGCTACTGTGGTTCGAATCCTGGCAAGGTCGCCAGTTCTCTGTCACGGGGGGTGGGCCGGGGCTCTGCTAGCACTCGGCTGCTAGGGGCTCGAAAGGCCGAATACTCAGCCCCTCCGACTCCCGGGATTCACCGGAGTCTCCTTGGTCCCACAGGAGAGGACCAGCAATGCCCACCTCCGCAGGTCTTTGCTTCCACCACTGAAGGGGTGCCACTGACTCACCCTGGAAGCCCTTCAGTCAACCACGGGGAAACTGCTATCAGCAATTCCGGCCTAGACCCGTGGAGGAGTGAAGGAAGACTCGGGCTTACTTTGTAACAATGACCTCCCTGAGTCTTGCCTGCCGGACAAAGAGGTTGCAGGAAACCTTTCCCGCCTGTCTTCTCTATCTTTTCCTCAACAAGGTCGCCAGCTGGGTTATTATATCTGCACCCCAGCAATGCAGTTCAGTGGGTGTATTATTATATTGTTTGTTGCCAGTGTTGCTACTCCCAAGATCTACTATTGGACTGTCGGCCCAGGGTACTCTCCCTTGAAGGTCCGTGTGGCTTTACCTCTCTCTGGCCACCACGTTATTAGTTACCACCATTCAGGCACTAGTACTGCTCGAATGGCTAAGGATACACTCTTATATCAGTCTGTGCTGTTTGCCACTCCCTAGGCAATACGAAATTCTATAGGGAACGTAATGTTCCCTAGATGGTACTATGGTAACCCTCGTGTATGCTCAATAGAGAAATTTTGTAATGGAGGCACACTTAAAACACAATAATAAAATGTGTGAATTTACTTACACAAATTACATGATCACACATATGATTACAAATGATACAAGGAAATGAAAATAATAATAACTCTGGAGACTGTCAGCAACTCTTCTCTCACGTTCTCCAGGCTCCTTCAACTGGGCAGATAGACAGGAGTCGCACACTCTCTCACAGAAGGGCCTCTTCACCACGTCGGCACCTCTTCTTCACTGTCCTGCCATCCACACACACTGTCCTCTCTGACAGTCCTGGACATAAGCTGCCCTGCAGCCTATTCTGCTACTAAAGCCTTAATATCCTATTTCCACATATATAAGTGAATATAATGGCCTATCTAGCCTACTCTCACAAAGGGGTAATGGGAGGGAAAATGATCTACCTTAACAATCCTTGGCTCACGACGCCTGTCCCTCGATGGTGTGAGGGTCCTATGCTTCCTGAGTCGATCCTCGGCGATCCAGGAACGTTCCCACAGGTCCTCAGGTGTCGTGAAGCCTTTGCGTCTTCGCCGTTCCAATCCCTGGGGTTCAGCTAACCAAGTCCTGGTCCATCAATGGGCACTGAGCTAATCGCCATATTCGCACACACGTTCCTTCCACAAGGTACTGCTTCTCGTCCTAAGAACGGTATCGTCCCTCCAACACCCTCAGCGGATGTGACCCAGTCACAGCTATGCCTGCCTGCCACACCTTTCAGGCCCTCAGCGTCTGGCGTCGCCGCCCAGCGTCGCCGCCGACAATTCTCCAAGTTTGGCTCTTCTCTGCTCACTCAACTTGGTTCCTTTCTGCTTCCCCGAAGCGCGGGGCCTCCAATATATTAGGTGGGCTGCGATGACTAGCTCTAATCCACTGGAAAAGGCCTGTAGAGCCTCAAATCTTTGAGAGTTGACCGAGATGCGTCCTTCCGCTTCTACTGCCAGGCCAGCTCTGACCTTGGCGCCGCCCGGGTACTCGGTGACGTCATGGCGGGCTCTGATTGGTCGCCTGTGATCCGAGTCACCCAATCCGCACACGGCTAGCGTCCATTCCAAAACGTCATATCTGCAGTAGGGGATACTCTTTCATTTATATCCAGGCGCCTCTTTCCCCTTACCTACAGACTTATAATGTAAGTTTCTCCCTGTAGGGAGAGTCGATATGACTCTTACAGCAGGCAACGAAAGAGATAGGAGAGGGCACCATATATATATATATATATATATATATATATATATATATATATATAATATATATATATATATATATATATATATATATATTGTGACGGTAAAGTAGTGGAGTATGGTGGTCGGCAGTCTTCCACTGGCAGATGTTAAGGCCAGGCCACATATAAAAAAAAAAAGTAAAAAAAAAAAAAAAAAGAATGACTGCGTGTTGGATAATCTGTGGTAAGGTAAGGGAAGAGACATAAAACACAATAATAAACAATGCTCTTTAATAACACTAAGAAACAAATTGAAATAAAGGCAAAATCTTGGCTTAATGGTGCAGAACAACAAGTGGAAAAATAACTGAACATAAAACTGAATTACGTTAAAGGGAGGAGAAGTGACATGAAATAACAAGTAAAATAATATTAGTGCTGGGAATATATGCGCTAGCTATAAACCTCTATTTGATCACACGAGGTGAGTCAACTTAGGTGTTCACAGCAAGAGCACAAGATATATTCTGGCTGGTAGGGCTGCTAGGGACTCCAACATTGACTGGCGAGGAATGTGATTGGCGTGGAGCGGGAGTGGTGTGTTGTTGAACGGCCAATCAAAATGCAGGACGGCCACAAGTCGATAGTTTGGCTGGGAGCAGCAGTTGGCAGGTCGACCAGGTGTGCAGAAGTGGGGGGAAGGAGGGAGTTGCAGGTGTGTGTGGCTGTCTTGATATATACGTTAAGCCACTATAAAACGTATCTTGCATATTGTAGAGAACGGGATGAAGGAAGGAAATAGCAGGCTCAATCTCTGGGAAGAGATTATCGTCACAACTCTCCCCCGAAGCCTGCGGTTCTGGTAGAGTCACGTTCACGGGAGGTAGAGTGGGAGGTGGAGCTGCCTCTACCTCATGCACTCTGGAGAGGGCGTCTGATATGATGTAGTCAGACTCCTGGGTGTGGCAATCTTGAGGTGAAAATGATGTAGCTGGCAAGCCCATTATAGAAGTAGTCGATGGTTGAGTTGGGCTGTCTGTAGGAAATGAAGATGGTTGTGGTCCATGTAGATGGTGGTGGACTGAGTACTTTGCTGGTATGGAGCAAATTGTTGCCTGTTCAGGACGACGAGTAGCTCCTTGTTGCTCGTGGTGTCGTTTATGGTAGTTGGTATGTAGAGTCTCGTCGCCTCGTTGTACCAGGTCACCCACGTTGCCGGTACCACTGGCGTCGCTATGGAGGATGGGAGACTTGATATCTGGCGAGGCGAGAGAAGTATTAGAATATGATAAAGGAGCACAATTACTGTCCTGAAGGTGATTATAAAAGTCAGTAAGGATTTCCGAATTAGAAAGCGCTGTCTCAGTGTCAGTGCTTTCGGAAGGAGAAGCAGGGAAGGTCTCACTGTGGCTGTATGGACCTGTAAATGAGGTGAAATTGGTTAACACAGTGGGAGGAACCCCATGATAGGGCTTGAGTAGATTGATGTGGCACAGCTGGGTCTTCCGCCGCCTATCGGGGGTCTCGAGAACGTAGTTGAAGTTGTTCCGGCACTCCTTAACACGGTAGGGTCCTGAGAACCTGTTCTGTAAAGGAGAACCTGGGATAGGGAAATAGGCAAGAACTAAGTCTCCTGGTTTAAACTTCCTTACTTTGCAGTGCTGGTCGTAACGAGTCTTCATCCTCTCCTGGGCTTTCTGTAGGTTGTTGCTGGCAAAGGAATGGACCCTCTCTAGAATGTGTCGGAGGTTTTGAAGATACTGGGGCACATTCTGATGCTCACTGAAGGTGGCATCACGTAGAGAATCCTTGAAAGCCTTGAGAGGTGTACGGCACTTACGTCCGTAGAGCATCTCATAAGGAGATACTCCTAGTGACTCGTTGGGAAGACTTCTGAAAATACACATGATGAGATCAATTTGCCTATCCCAATCCTTTGAGGTCTCATTACAAAACTTTTTTAAGAGTGCCTTGATGGTTTGATGACTACGCTCGAGAGAACCCTGTGAAGCAGGATGATAGGGGCTGGACAGTACCTGTTTGATGTTGAACTCCTCCAGAGTCCGTTTGAAGAGATCACTGGTGAAGTTGGTGCCACAGTCGCTCTGAATCTCCCTCGGAAATCCATACTGGGTGAAGATTTTCAGTAGATTCTTCACCACTGTAGCAGCCGTAATATTTTTCACTGGAACTGCTATCGGAAATCTGGTGGTAGGACACAGGATGGTTAAGATATAGGCGTTGCCTGCACTGGTCCGAGGCAAAGGACCAACACAGTCAATAATAAGCTTGTGGAACGGTTCCTCAGGCACCTGGATGGGTATCAGTGGTGCTCTGGGAATGGAAACGTTCGGTTTCCCGGCTAACTGACACACGTGGCATTGTTGACATACTTCTTTACATCGTTAACCATACCTGGCCAGTAGTAGTCTTGTCGAATTCCATGGTAAGTCTTGTTGAACCCGTAGTGTGACAATGCTCCGTGGGCCAGGTGTAGAATCGTGGGCCGCAGGCTGGTAGGAATCACTAGTTGTTCAACGTCTGCCCAATCGTCCTCGTCCTTCAGTTTACTGGGTCTATACCTGCGATAGAGTAATTCGTTCTCCATAAAGAACCCAGGAACACTGTCGGATTGGGTTTCAGCCTGAAAGAATAATGGTGTCAAGGTAAGATCATCTCTCTGTAACTTACGGAACTCCAAAGCGGTCAGATTAGGGGGTAGTTTCGAAGGGTCCTGAGGGACAGCGGTAGCAGTAGAGTCAGCTGGCTGTGGTCGTGCAGCTTGAGCACGGGTGGTCACCATAACAGGAGGAGAACCTTCATCACTCTCTTGAACCTTTGCTGGAACATGCTCAAAAATCGGGTTATCCAACACAGAGTTGCTTACCTCGGATATGTCCTTGACGATCAGGTTGTTTGGTTGTTGGTCTTCTGCCAAGTCGTTGCCCAGGAGAAGTTGCACTCCAGGCATGGGAAAAGGCTTTTCCCTGACGGCGACTTGGACTTCACCGGTCACGAAGGGACAATCTAGGTAAACTCTGGCAAGGGGATAAGGAGTTGTAGCAGTAAGGTCAGTGATGAATACAGTCTCTCCTGTGTAGGCGACGTTGGGCACAGCTGATTTCAAGACGATCGATTGTAGAGCCGCTGTGTCCCGCAGGATCTTAAGTCCAAAACGTCCCTCTGAATCTGAACCGTGGGTAGAGATAGTTCCTGGATATAGATGCTTGCTAAAGAGAGAGAGATCATTAGCATGAACACCAACATTCATTACAGGCTTACCGGACTTAGGGTGAGTAGGTTTAGACTTAGGAGGTTCGATGTTACCTTTAGATTGGGACTTACCACATTTTCAATGGTATGTCCATATAGTCGACAATACCTGCAGTACAGTTGAGAGGTACCTTGATCTGGGCTCGCTTTCTCGTAACTGTACCAAGACTTCTTGCTGGTAGGTTCTGGTGTCAGCCGGTGGATGAGGCTGTAAGTGTCAGCTGACTTCGCGCACTTCACCAAATCCGTCTCTTCTTTGTCTGCTAAGTATAGGCGGACAGGAGGAGGTACACGTCTCAAAAATTCTTCAACCAGTATGAGGTTGACAAGCTCTGAAAAGTAGAGACATGTGCTGCCTCCAGCCATTTCATGAAATATCTCCGTTTGGTGTTAGCAAATTCTAAGAAGGTGGTGGTACTTGCCTTGACGTAGTCACGGAACTTTCGTCGATAGCTTTCGGTGGAGAGAAGGTAGGCGTCCAACACAGCTTGCTTCAGGGTGGTGTAGTCGTTTTCTGATGCCAAAGTGCTGAGTGTGACTGCTGCTCTACCTGTTAAATGTACTCGGAGAAGGGTAGCCCATTGGTCGTCAGGCCAATTAAGTTGATCAGCAAGGGTCTCAAAAGTGGTGAAAAACACATCAACCTCCGTTTCTATGAACGGGGGCATTAACTTACTTGCATGGGAGACATTGAAACTGGGAGGAAGACTAGCTGCCGCTTGCTGGAGTTGAGCTTGGTGTGCAGCGTCCCTCGTGAGTTCTCGGTCACGACATTCTAGAATGCTTCTGCCTGCCGTTTGTCGTGTTCACGTTGCATCTCGAGTCGCTGTTTGTATAAGGCCAACTCACGTTCACTTTCTTCTTTCTTCAGTGCGGCCTCTTCTCTTTTAAGGCGGATTTCTCTTTCTTGTTCTTCCTTTCTGATGTTAGCTTCACGCTCTTGTTCTTCCCTTTTGATTGCAGCTTCACGCTCTTGTTCTTCCTTTTGATTGCAGCTTCACGCTCTTGTTCTTCCTTTCTGATGTCAGCTTCACGCTCTCTGATTGCAGCTGCTTCCTGTTGTTGCTCCCGCTCGATCTTAGCAAGTTCTAGCTTGAGCTTTATTGCTGTCAAGTCATGTTTATCTGAAATAGTGTATTGTTCATGAGTATCAGAATCTATCTTCCCTTCATCCAAAAGATAATCTAAAATCATATTATTTATGGTATATTTGTTGGCGCCAGGTGGAACTTCCAATTGATACTCGTGTGCAAGAGTTATCAATTCGACCCTTTTAGCGTGACGCAATTTCTCTATTTCACCTTCTGGATTTGCCTTGAAAGCTTGTAGGCGAAACATTGTGAAAATATAGCAAAATAAAGGAGACACGAATATACAGTGAGAATATGGTGAATGTCAGAAACAGGAAACGTGGCAACTGATACCTATCCTGTGGGGAATTATTAATAATTAAAGTTAATTCAAGATGGTAAATGAATAAGGTCGCAGGAAATCTTGCACTGTGGGAGGATAAAGGCAAGAAATCCTACTAATTAGTGGAAACTGAGTTTAAAAGACAAGTTTTTTTTTTTTAATTTATTTTTACATGCAAGCATGCAAGTACACAATCAATAAATACAATAAAAGGTACATAAAAAACCACAACAACATACATCGGCCAGAAGGACCGACATCACAGTACAATACCATCAAAACAAAAAACGCAACCAGGCAAAACAATGCCCAAAATACAAGACCAAATAACACAGAGCAAGCAGAGGAGTACAACAAATAATAAAACTACATAACAAATAATAAAACTACATAACATGGCACAATAACAATTCACAATAACACAATAACAAGTCACAATAACAATTCAACACAGAAACAAAAAAATCACAATTTCCGCACAATAACCCCTCACGGAAGAGAGCAAATAGCAAAGCCAGAAGGGCACATAATACAATAAAGCAAAGAAACCTAATGCATGAAAGGCGTAGCCTAGATTACAAGAAACAGGGACATCGGCCTGAAGGCACACAATAAACATCACAGAACATACCAAGTCCAATACACACTCGATACAAACTATCAAGATTGCGCATACTTTTCCGCCACTCCGCTGCCGGAAAAAGAAGACAATACGCCTCCCACACACACAGAGGTTGTCCGGAATAGGGTGACTCCAGCTCGTCCGAGGATCGGGCATCGAAAGCGGCACACCCTCAACAAATACCCGATCCTTTGGAACCCAGACGGTCGAGGGGCACACGGAACAGGCATCAACACGGGTAATAAAAGCAACATTCAT
>WNGS01090287.1:0-12385 GCA_020271785.1 Procambarus virginalis
GTAACCTTAAAATGGCGCATAGCTATATCCCTTTTGACACCCACAGGCGCATACAAAAAAAAAAAAAAATTATTTTTCTTCCTAACCTGTTAATTTGTATTCACTGATCACGGGAAAAATAGTAAAAATATCGTAAGTTGAATATATTGGCCGCTATACGGCAGGGAAGTCTTGCACAAAACAGGCGCTCACTCAGCAAGCGTCCCAGGCGGTCTGTTGATCGCCGCTGTCAGGCCGGAGTTGCCACAAAGAGATATTGCCTCCATTATTTCAATGTCTCTGGATTGATTTTTTCGTAGTTTTTTCGGCTGTAATATTATTCAATATGTGTGTAGTGTGATATATTTATATAAATGAAATGGGTGAATCATCGCTGTACTCTAAAAATTTGGTGTGCATTTGTTGATTCAATTTTATGTTCATCAAACATTGAACAAATACTTTGACGGTTGTTAAACTATATACACAGGTTATATAGTAAGTATCTAGACCATGTTTTGTTCACCATAACGAACACACTACGTTGCTATTATGAGTCAAAAAAGTAACGAGGAGTGACCGCCATGTACCAGCCAGCCACTCACGCCCCCCTCAAGTCATCTGACTTCGCCCAAATTCTCCTCCCACGAATACTGGTTTTTGCTTTTATTCACTATATACAGACGCTGTATAAGTAGTTTACATTCGTGTTCACCATCACCAACCACTAAGTTGGATGCTGAGATGCCGCAGTGGCAGGCCGGCCCTGGCTAGGCACAGCTGTATGGAACCTCACGAGTCCAGCTGATGGCTGCCGCCCTCAAGGCCCACGCACATAGTTTCTCCTCCAACAATACTGCTGTGGATGTTATAGCGCTATATACACACATTATATATAATATCTACGGGAGTTTTATTCACCAATACTGTACAAGTAAACTGGTATGGTGCCCCAAAGACCGTCGTGATCACCAGTAAAAACACGATAATTCCTGCCGACGACGCATCACCTCTCACCAAAATGGATGCGGCTCCCAACTCCTATCTTGCTGTTTATAAGCTCTCTATACACACGTTCTTATATAAGTAGCTACATATTGTGTTCCCATAACGAGTACCGCTAACTGGCTACGTGGATGGAAGTGCAGTCAATAAAAGGTGGCACACACATGTCAGATAACAACGCCACCACCCGTCCCTCCCACAGAATTACTCTCCCTCCATGGAGCACAGCTGTAAATATCACACAATCCTCTTATTATCAGACCCATGGTCAGTTTTATCACAGTCAGGGGTCTCCTGTAATAATATTCATGCGGGCTACGTAATAGCATGAACATAGTTTATTATGGCATTATTTAGGACGATGCTGTGGTACACAAGCTGAACCAGCAGTGCTGCTGAGGACTCATGCTCCTTGCGTGCGTCAGGCTCCCCTTGGTAGCTTACTCCGATACTGAGAGCGCCTCAACACCTCGGGAGTTTCGGCCGACCCTACGATTTTTTTTAAAAAGTGGCATCTGTTTACAACGATGCCCTGATGAAGGTGTGGTGTGAACCCGTGTATCCGCGGGGCCGTTTAAATCTTGCGTAGTACTCCAATCCGTATCAATCATGATGGATTCCCGACCTGCGCAATTTTCTCCCAATGTCAGGTCAACTGCATCATATGATGCGGAGGCGCAATTGAAGGGTTAATAAATGCAGTCCACTGATTATTCACATTAGATTTACTTTAACTGTACCACTGTATCTACTCAGCTATGTGTCCGAGATGGTAAATCCAATGTGTTTTATGCGAGATGGTAAAATTATAGCTAGGAAGGCTGACCTGGATAAAACCTAGTAATAACCACTGAGCTCACCTCAATTTTTTCTGAATAACTGTGGGATAACAGCTGAATAACCAGAATACAAATTATAGTCTCATCTAACGACCAATGTGTACTATACTCTGCCTTTCCATTCAAAAAGTCCTTCATTTTTATTTTATTATATTGTCATCTTGTTGATTCTCTTTTTTCCTTGTTTTCCCTCCTATATTTTTTATATACTCTCACGGTACTCCCTTATGTCCATTTGAAATCACCTGGCTCTTGCATGTGTCCTTCTAGTTGTAAACTTTATCATTCACGTGTACCTGAGTGTATCTTCTAGCTATTCTACCTTTCATTTTTAGGTTGGTTAGGTGTAGTTACTTAAGGTAATTAATATTATTGTATATTATAATATCATAGTAAGTAAGTTATTATTTTATCAGAATTATAATTGTTAGTTGATTGTATTGGCCACCTATGAAGTACCTTTAAGCAACCTACCTCATTTTGCGTTATAATTATATATATTATTTTGTTTATATCTAGATCTCTTTA
The DNA here is from genome assembly GCA_020271785.1 of Procambarus virginalis. Classification (NCBI taxonomy): domain Eukaryota; kingdom Metazoa; phylum Arthropoda; class Malacostraca; order Decapoda; family Cambaridae; genus Procambarus; species Procambarus virginalis. The sequence goes on from WNGS01090287.1 coordinate 2,352, forward strand.
TAATTGTCTTTTTTTTGCTTTTTTCTGTCAAACAGTCCTCTTATGCAAACTAGTATTGACCCGACCTAAACCTCTTATCTAGTAATCTATGACAATATCATCTTTAATGATCAAATTGCAGGTATTATACAGCTCTTGATGTGAAAAATGTTTTAACATGTAATCACAATGTTTCTGTAATTACTTGAATGTAAGATCTCTAAGCAAACACTTGATGATGTTAATGCCCTGATTCAAACATTGACAACAAATCTCTTTTATTGTGTTTACTGAAATGTGGTTAAAAGAGGATACTACTCAACTCTTCAACATACCTAACTACGTACTCAGCTATTCACAACTGTCATCCTTACAAAGAGGTGGTGGTACTGTCTCTTTACTACCACCAAGAACTGACTTGCTTAAAAGTAATTAAAACTAGAGACCCTTGTGGAGATATATATTGCCTGTTTGAGTCAAGGGTAGCGAGGTCTGTCCTGACTGTGGGTAGCAGTCTACAGAATTCCTAACACTGATGTGACAGAATTTAACTCTAACCTTAGAAATCTAATACTAAAGAACAGACTGAACAAAACCACTTAATTATTTCTGGGGATTTAACATTGACCTTTGCAGCCTGATAACCCTCCTGCTGCTAGTTTCCTCAACTGTATGAATTTCTGCTTCCTCATACCCTTAATCACTAACTACTAGAATCACTGATAGACTGCCACACTCTTGATCACATCTGACCACATACACCTCTCCACTTACTTCAGGATAATCACGATAGCACACAGACCATTACCCCACTATTTCTCCTAACCAACATTACAAACCACCTCTAGATACAAGGAAGATAAGCTTTAGGCTGCACAATGAAACTTCTATAGGCAATTTTATAACTGCTGCTGCTAATGTCAACTGGGAGTCTGAATTAGGTACATAAGGGACATCAACCTAGCAGTGCAATCATTTCTTCAAAAAATCTCACCTTTATAACACCCACTGTCCTAGCTAACGAAACAAGTCACAACTAAAAGGCTAAACAATCCTTGGCTTACAAAGGGGATACTAAAATCAAAAAGATTTTAATAACAAACGAATAATCCTGTCCAATAACGATGATCTGTTTTCAGCCACTGATACGGCTAATGAATTCAATAGGTTCTTTTCATCCATTGGGTCCTCCCTTGCTAATGATATCCATCTTCCATTACTAATGTTCAGGACTATCTTACAGGAACTACCCACAGTCTCTGTACCTAACGCCCACTAATTCCACTGATGTCAATGAGATAATCCTTTCCTTAAAACCAAGTCTAGTGCCCTTGAGGAGATACCAACTTTAATTTACAAAAAAGCCTCCAGATCTTTAGCCCCTCCATTGCATTGCTCTTCAACAAGTCACTTGAACTCCAAACCTTTCCAGATATTCTAAAAAAAGCGAGAGTAACCCCTGTCACAAAATGTGGTGATCTCACTGATGTTAACAACTACAGACCTATATCAATCCTGCCAAACTTGTCAAAAATATTTGAAAAACTAATCTACAAGCAGCTTTACTTTATCTAGCCAAACACATATACTTAGCTCTTGCCAATATGGCTTCAGAAAAAACCAGCGTTGAATGTAATGAAACGCCATTTTCTGGGTGAGTCCCGGAGGCTCCCCGGAGCTATCCCAGGCTGATATGCTAATGTCAGACTTTGGCATCAGTCATGTGTATGGAGTTCTTAGGCCTACCGGGAACCACGGCCAGAACCGGGCCCCCTCAGAGAGGCAAGGGGAGCAATGGCCTATAGAAGCCCCCGTGTGGTTGGAAGCATTCTATGTCTGCCATCGACCGGGACAGGCACCCAGAAAGGTAAGCGCCCCAAAACAAACCCCTATTCTGGTTAAAATTGCTACCAAAAGCCGAACTAGTGGATAGAACTCCCCAAAGAAAAACGAGCAAACTAGTGTGACGTCACACGCTGCCGCGCCGCTGTCTGCGCAGCTCCCCCCTCCCCGGGAGGGGGAAGGGGGAGCCCCAGACCCTCCGCGCCGGCTACCCACACCTCAGTTCTTGAGGCTGGATGTCAAAAACGCGAAAAAAACGCCGACCGGAGGGAGGGAGGGATGCCGGGGAGCCTCCGGGACTCACCCAGAAAATGGCGTTTCATTACATTCAACGCTGGTTTTCTGGGGGGAGCCCCGTCGGCTCCCCGGAGCTAACTACCCACAGACGGAAAAAAGAGGGACTTACCCGGGAGGCGGTCGTCGCTCACTCCTCAACTCGAAGCCGAGACAACTGGCTGCAACCGCCGACCCAAAGCAACACAGGCCCGCCGGGGCCCAGGAACATTGACAAGGTAACGAGCAGCCAGGACCCTGTTCGACCGCCAAAAACCCCGCGCCCGAATATCAGACCAAGACATATTCCCAAAGACGGCAGCAAGCGCCGCGAACTTCCGAACGTCATGGGCACGGGGATAGACCGCAGGCTGGCTGGACTTAATAACCCTGCGGACGACCTGAGAGACCCGCACCCGCGAACAGGGAAGAAGGGAAACCGGATCAACCCAGAGCGCGTCCCCGGACACAGAAGCCGTGGCGCGCAAATAACGGCGAAGCGCCGCAACCGGACACAAAACATGATGCACCCCCGGCCTGACCAACCAAGCATCAACCACCCACGGACCCCTCCGGAACGCAGCAGTCTCATTCTTTGCCAGAAAAGAAGGAGACGGCTGCAAGCGAACAAAACTATCACCACGACCAAAAGAGCAGAAGCCCCTGCGCCGGAGGAGAGCATGAAGCTCCCCGACCCGACCCCCAGAGGCCAAAGCCAACAAGAAAAGAGCCTTGGAAAAACAATCCTGGACCGAAGGGGCCACAACGAAACGAGGAGACGAAAGGAAAGCGAGCACCCTGTCCAAAGACCAGGACGGCTCAGGCGGCGCATGAGCAGGCCGGAGGTGAAACAAAGCACGAGACAGCTTGCGAAACGGCGCAGACGTGACATCGATACCGAAAGCAAGCTGAAGCGGCTCCGCCAGCGCCGCACGATAGGAGGCGACAGTGTTAGGCATAAGATGACGGTCCTGAAACAACCACGAGAGGAAGGACAAGACCACCCGAACAGACAAGGAATGAACACGACGAAGACGCAAAAAGAAAGAGAAGGACCGCCAGGAAACTTCATACTGCCGCCGAGATGAAGCCCGCAGGTGAGACACCAACAAGGAGGCCACCTGATCACCATAGAGATGATGATAAACTCGAGTCAAAAATACCATACGCGAAGACTCGAGGAGAAGATCGAACCAGCCACGTGACGCACCGGCCCGATCTGCTGAAAGAGGCGGAGCCGCGGAAAAACCCTCGGGTTCGGACACCGAGCAACTAGCACCGGAAACCAAGGCTGGGCCGGCCACCAAGGGGCCAGAAGGACAACTCTCCCCTGGTAAGTCTCTAAGCGAGTCAGGACCTGGAGCAACAGCTGAACCGGGGGAAAGAGGTACAGGAACCTCCACCTCGACCAGTCGAGCCGCAAGGCGTCGACCCCGACGGCCTCGCGATCGGGGAAGGGCGCCGCATACACGGGAAGACGCCGCGACCACGCCGACGCGAAGAGGTCCACCTCGGGACGCCCGAACGTCTGGCAAAGCCAGCGGAAGGACTCGTCGTCGACCGTCCACTCCGTGGAGAGGGGAACGAAGCGAGACAGGGCGTCCGCCAAGACGTTGGACACGCCCCGTACGTGAACAGCCAGGAGAGCCAAACCCCGAGAACTCAGCAGACGAGTCACCCGAAGCGACCAACCCCAAAGAGACAAGGACCGCATCGAACCCCCGCGGTTCAGGCAATGAACCACCGGAGAGCAGTCCGAATGGAGCCGGATCGTTGATCCGCGGGCCACCCGAATCCTCCGAAGAGCAAACCACACCGCCGCGAACTCCCGCACCGTGCTGTGAGCTCGACGGAAGGACGGACCCCAACGCCCCTGGCCGGCCTGGTGAGCACTGGTCACAAAACCCCAGCCTAGAGACGACGCATCCGTGTACACATCGAGCGAGGGCTCGGGTAGGCGCCATGGCACCGAACCCCGAAAAACCCGAAGAGGAAGCCGGTGACGCAGCAACCGACGCAAGGCCCCCGGGGGTCGAACCTTGCGATCGCGAGAGAGGCGGAAGGGGTGACCCCGAAGGAACCAGAACAGCCGACGAAGCCAAACCCGACCCGGCGGGTAGACCAGCATCGCGAAGTTCAGGCTCCCGCACAGCCCCTCGAGCAACCGCCGGGTGACCCGAGGGCCCACCAGAAACAGACGAAGGCGGGACCGCAGCCGCTGGAGAGACTCCGGAGGGAGAGACAAGGAGGAGGTGCGAGAGTCCCAAACGAGGCCCAGCCAAGTCCGAACCTGAGAGGGAACCAGATGGGACTTCCTCCAGTTCACCAAGAACCCGAACCCGGCGAGCTGGGAAAGAACCAAATCCCTGGCTAGCAAGCAAGCGGACCGGCTGGGAGCCCAAACCAGCCAGTCGTCGAGGTAGGCCAACACCCGAACTCCTAGGAGACGCAACCGAGCCACGACTACCCGTGTAAGGCGCGTGAACACGCGAGGTGCCAGGTTCAACCCGAACGGGAGACAACGAAAGCGGTAACTCTGACGCCCCACCACAAAACCGAGCCAGTCCCTGAACCGCGGATGAATCGGGACATGCCAATAAGCGTCCCGGAGGTCCAGGGACACCATCCAAGCGCCCGGCTCCAAAAGGAGCCGAACCTGAGACAGCGTAGTCATCCGGAAGGAGGGGCAATGAACCCAGGGGTTCAGACGGGACAAGTCCAGAATGAACCTCAGGTCCGCGCAGTCCCGTTTCGGAACCGGAAACAGACGGGAAACCCATCTGAGGGACGACGTCGTTTCGACGACGCCCAAACGTACCCACTCCAAGACGACGCGACGGAGCGCAGGGGAAGAAACTTGCCCTGCCAGCCCCGACCCCCCAAAGGGGGAGGGGCCACCCAACGCCACCGCAGACCGCAAGACACGACCTGAAAGGCCCACGAATCGTGGGACCAGGCGCGGGCGAACAGCGCAAGCCGCCCCCCCCTCGCCCCGTCAACGGGGCAAACCGCGAAAGGGCCGGCGACCCTTACGAGACCCAGAACCCCGCACAGAGCGAACACCGCGCCGACCAGACGAGGGCGGGTCCGCAGCAGGAGCCGAACCCGAACCTGACACCAGAGGCCTACCACGACGAGAGGAACCCCGAGCTCTGGCACGACCCTTCCGGGAAGACCCACCCCGGGACCCCCGGAAGACCAACAAGTCCGACATCGGACGACAAGCCGCCGACGCAGCCTGAATAAACTGCGCCACGGCCGACTCCGCAAAAAGAAGAGGACAAAAGGGGGAAGAACGCCTAAGAGCCAGAGCCCAAGCAGATTCCACGGAGGAACCCAGCACCGCCTGCCGACACGCGAGACGGGAAGCATAAAACAGGGAAACCGCATCCCGCAAAATCGGCGTGAACAGCTTCAACAAGGCAGCGAACGAGCGCGCAGCCGAGGACAAGGCGCCGGACCCTGGGACGGACCCAAGCGTCCTCACATCCTCCACGAGCCAATCCGAGGACAGCTCCAGGATGGAAAAGAACCGCAAGGCCGAAGCCAAAAGGCCCCGGGCGCGCAAGTCCTCCGCAACAAGCGCCGCCGAAAGGACGGGAACCTGCACATGGAGCTGAATAACGCCCACATCGCGGGGGAGGGCAGGGGCAAACAAGCACTCATTCAGGTACTCAAGCTCGCCCCCCAGGAAAACCTGAATCACCGTGGAAGCTTCCCGCCACTCCAACGTGCGGGAACGACAGAAGGAATGCCAGGAATCCAAAACAAGCAAGGGGCAGGCTGCTAGCCAGGAAGACTCCGGAACCTCGTAACGGAGCCAGAAAGGGAACGAAGTCCCAAACCTGAACTCAGATGGATCCAGTTCCGAGGCATAATCCGGGTCCCGCAGGAGGTAAGCTGCAAAGGCCGCTCGCACCTCACCAGGTTGGATGCGATAAGCCGAAAACCTCCGGAAAGACGGAACCGACGAACCCGGGGGAACACGGAACCGAACCCGGGGAGGGGCCGACACCAAATCCAACTCGTACGCAGAGGGGGGAAAAGAGAACCCCACTCCTTGTAACAATAAGCCCCGCTCAGAGGGAAGAAAAACCCAGGCGGGGTCCAGCGGAGCCCAAGGCCCCCAAGTCAGCCCCTCCCCAGCCTCGAGGTCCAACACCACAGGACCCGAGGCCGAGTCCTCTCCCCAAGCCCCGACCCCACAAGACAAGGACGGAGCAGCCGGAACAGCTGAAGGAAGGGGGGCCCACTGGTCAGACCCCGAAGCTTCGGCCGGGAGACAAGACTCGAATGCCTCTGCCGCTCCCCCGGAAGGGGCACCCCCCGAAGCTGCCCGAGTCTCAAGATCAAGTAACCCCTGCTCCGACCCCGAAACCCTCAGACGTTTCGGGGCTGGAAGCAAGGGGGGGGGGGACCAGAACGAGCAGTAGGGGAAGGACGAGGAGGCGCGGACTGAACCAGGATCGAAGCGACCCCCACCCCCAAGTCCGGGTCACGAAAAGCAAAGCGGGGCAGCCCCGGGGCATCCGGGTGAGCAACCAACCTAGCGCGTTGCAACAGACGAAACCTAGACTGCAACGCACGCGCCGCCTGTACCCGAAGAGAATCATCAGAGGATTGGGTAAATTGAGTCACAAGCAAGCAGCAACACTCACAGGACTCAGGGTCGAAAGTATCACCGACCCAACAGGCAGCATGGCAGAGGCAAAAACAATGAGGGTCACCCTGAGACAAAGGGACCGAGCAACCCTCAAACTCGCACACAGCGAGTGGGGACTCCGGGGTCACATCCATCGGACCCACGCGCCCCCTAGGGGATTCCCAGGGTCCTGAGCGTTTACTTTAAGAGGACTCGCGCTCAGGTAGTCCCAGGCAGGGAGCTGCTAACCGGCGCCCAAAACTACCAATCGAACTTCTATAGCTGTACCCCAGGGACGTGTACACTCACGGGGACCTAGCAGGGGGCGCCATCGAGTATAACCGTGAAAGGGTTAGAACTAAGGAATGAATATGACAGAACCCCCCACCAGGCAAAAACAAAAAGAAAAACAAAACCCCGCAAGAGGACAGCGAACCCCAGGGAACAGAGCCGGCCGCTATGTCGGGAATACAAGCTGTGCAGCACCCTGCGCCCCTACCAGTGCAAACTGCCTCTTACCTGCCAGTAACAAGGGAGAACAGAACACCCAAGAGCCCAACAGGCGGCCGAAAAACCGAAAAAGGTAAAACGGACCAGCAGAGGCAGATCCCAAGGAGCCTGTGGAAGGTGGCCCCAAGCCCCAAGGGTAGTACTTACAGGGCACCTAGGGAAGGAAACCCTAGGCGCATGCAGCCCGAGTACCAAAAATTACTCCTGGCTCTCGCACCCAGAAAACAAACACCACACGCAAGCACAGTGTTGTAGCGAACACCGGAGCCAGAGCACACGACCTTCGCCTATAGCATCAGCCTCAAGAACTGAGGTGTGGGTAGCCGGCGCGGAGGGTCTGGGGCTCCCCCTTCCCCCTCCCGGGGAGGGGGGAGCTGCGCAGACAGCGGCGCGGCAGCGTGTGACGTCACACTAGTTTGCTCGTTTTTCTTTGGGGAGTTCTATCCACTAGTTCGGCTTTTGGTAGCAATTTTAACCAGAATAGGGGTTTGTTTTGGGGCGCTTACCTTTCTGGGTGCCTGTCCCGGTCGATGGCAGACATAGAATGCTTCCAACCACACGGGGGCTTCTATAGGCCATTGCTCCCCTTGCCTCTCTGAGGGGGCCCGGTTCTGGCCGTGGTTCCCGGTAGGCCTAAGAACTCCATACACATGACTGATGCCAAAGTCTGACATTAGCATATCAGCCTGGGATAGCTCCGGGGAGCCGACGGGGCTCCCCCCAGAAAAACTTGTGCCACCTGAGTTTCGGTGGTCGCGCCCTAGATCTTCCCGCGGCTCCGCTTTTGCCTGGGCTCAGAGGTGCCTTGTCGGGGCTGTTTCCGTCTGCTCCCTCTAGTGGTCTCGCCTCCAGCTGGTGGTCGGAGTCCCACCTGGCGTGTTTCTCTTGGCGGCCGTATGGGGTGTTTTGGCGGTCATTCCTTTTCCTGTACCTTCTTCTTAGGTGGTTCCTCTTGTTAGCGTCGGCTTGGTTTGGTGGGGTTTGGGGGCCGTCGTCGTGCCACATACGTTCGCCTCTCTTTTGTGCGGCGCTTGCGGGGCCGCTTTGGCTTGCTTTCGGTCTTGGTGGTGCTTCTACACCGCTTAGTAAACTGTCTTGTGCTTCGTTTCCCCTCCATCCTGTTCGTGCGCCGCTTGCACCATCCTTGGTCTCCAGCTGTGTGCCCATTGGCGTCTGTGTCCGGAGGTCGTTTTGCGTTGTGCCTCCTTGTTCTGTTCTTCCCGGTTCGGCTGTTGATGGTGTCCTGGGTTGCAGCCGTGTTCTTGCGGCTCGGCTGCCTTGTGTTCTTCCCTCCTGTCCTTGGTGTTCGTGGCTTTGCTGTTCTCGTTGCCGTCTGGATGATGTGTTCGAGCAGTCTTTCGGGCGTGGATCTTTGGTGTTCGTTCAGGGGGCCTTGCTGCTCGTGTTGCCTTGTGTTGTTCCTAGGACTTTCCGTGGCTGTGGCGCCTTGGGTTGGCGTTGCTAGCCGGTGGTATCGCTTCCAGGGGGAAGGGGGCGTGGCTGTCCGCATCCCGGTTCCGTCCCTTTTGATCTCCTTCTGTGGGTAGTTAGCTCCGCGGGAGCCGACGGGGTCTCCCCCAGAAAACCATGGCTTGAATGTAATGAAACGCCATTTATGGGTGGAGTCCCCAGGAGGCTACCCGGATCCCTCCCTCCCTACAGGGTCGGCATTTTATTTTTCGCGTTGTCTGCACCACAGGCCTCAGAACTGTATGGTGTGGCATAGCCGGCACGGGAGGCTGGGGGCTCCCCCTTCCCCACTCAGGGGAGGGAGAGCTCGCGAGTACAGCGGCTGCAGGTACGTGTGCGTCACACAGTTTGCTTGTTTTCTGTTCGGGGAGTTCTATCCACTAGTTCGGCTTTTGGTAGCAATTTTAAACCAGAATAATGGGTTGGTTTTGGGGCGCTTTACCTTTCTGGGTGTCTGTCCCGGTCGCGGTAGACATAGAATGCTTCCAACACCGGGGGTTCCTATAGGCCATTGCATCCCTTGCCTCTCTGAGGGGCCCGGGGTCTGGCCGTGGTTCCCGGTAGGCCTAAGAACTCAATAACATGACTGATGCCAAAGTACTGACATTGCATATCAGCCGGCTACTACGGAGGAGCCCCTCGCGGGAGTCACCAGAAATGGCGTTTCATTACATTTCACCGGTTTTTTGCTATATTAGAATGTGGCCCCTGGTAATTAGCGTTTATCGATGAGGACCAGCAAGGATTTACCATTCAACCTTTACTACTGGATTTGATATTGTTTATTCTTAAATAATTTACAGTTGAGGATTTGTTACCCACAACAAAATATAGAAAGTTGTGTCAATTGTAAGGGGTGAGTTTGTTAGGAGTAGCCACAGATGAACTTTTATTTAGTTCAGTATTAACAGTGACATTTAGAGCAAGAGGTCAGGACTGGAGAAGATGAAAGTTGTGTTGTCAGCAAATAAGATTGGTTTGAGGTGTTGAGGAGGCATGTGGAAGGTCATTAATGTAGATGAGAAAGAGGAGAGGGCCAAGTATGCTGCCCTGTGGGAACACCGATGTGTATAGTAAGATGTCAGAGAAATAGAATTTCACAAACATACTGGAGCTCTGTCAGTTAAGGTAGGACTGAAGGTATTGCAGGGCCTCTGACCTCTGACTCATTATCATGTAATTTAAGAAGAAGGTTTAGTTGGTTGGCAGTGGTCAATGAGCCTTACGTAGGTCCACAGATAACCCAAGAGGGAACTCAGTTTTATCAAGACCTGCATCGTATCAAGCTCATCATACTAATTAGTGCATCGTTAATGCT